>MXQC01000005.1:0-217401 GCA_002094185.1 Zhuliangozyma boniae
CACGAGGAGGGGGGAGGGGGGAGGGGGGAAGGGCTGGCTGAAAGAGAAAGGAAAGACTAATTTGCGATGAGGTGGACAGCAGAGGGTGCTGATGATCACCAATAATTATAAAAGGGTAGGACCAAAAGGAGGGGGAAAGATAGAGGAAATAGGGGGAAAAGGAGTCTTTCCTTCGGTAGTCAGTGCATCCAGGCCTCAACTCTGAAACTGTTTGAAATACGCGTCGTGTAATCAAGACCCAACCCAATCGTAAACGCGCAAACGAATAGAGGTGTTTGTGTCTGTTTCGACCCATCTGGTCTAGTCTTCTCTCCCATTGTTGCCCTACAATCCCTTCCATATCCAGGTGATCCCGCTCTCCTCCACCCACAGCTCACGTAAAAAGTTTCGCATGCATATTGTTTCAGGTGTAGCAGATATCGCCCTTCCAACCTGCAGACTCCATCCCAGGGCCGGGAGAGGGAAGGGGAAGGACACGCAGGTGGGAGAGTGTTTCCACTAGTGTCAGACAGCGTCATGGAGATAATTTCCTCTTTGAAACAATCAGGACATGGACTCTGTCCGACACATTTCCAATGTCTGCGGTGCGCTCCCGCTTCCCTCTCCTTCTCTCTACTGCGTCTGCGCCGCAGGAAAAGTTGGGCCATGTGGAAACAACTAATGCCAAAAAGGGGACAGACAAAAAAGAACGACTAAGGAAAGAAAATAATAAATTGTACTATCAAAAAAAGGACAATAAAAAGAAGGGAAGTAGCTCTTGGCTCACCAGAAACCTCCAAACATTAAAAAAACCAGAGATTGTCCCGTTACATTTCATCGCCATATCACCACCACCACCCCCCTAGAGCTGGAGAAACATACAGGCAGACAGCCCATCTAGTGAAAAGTTTCTTCCCAAATACACCTACCCGAAACTACGTAAGCTAGTCGTGAGAAATTCCATTTTGTTTCTGTGCCCACCCTCCCTTATTTCAGCTCGCTCCCAATTACAACCAGATCTGAGTCGCGTCGTCAAATCCCAAACGACAACCACCACTCCTGACCACCCGGCACCACTATCTCCTTTCACATACCGCCAGCAGAGATATGCCTATGTCAGATAGCGGGGTTACATCCACCCCTCCCAGCAGCAGCAGCAACAGCAGCATGGTGGCCGCGCCTGACCTCGGCCGGCTGCGCGAGATTTGCAAAAAATGCGGCCAGTTGATTGTCGAGGGCCATGCCTACGAGTTGGGCGAGGATAGGTGGCACATTGACTGCTTCAACTGCTCCAAGTGCAACACATCTCTTGGGTGTAACTCCAACTTTTTGGTGCTTGGCAATGGTAACTTGATCTGCTCCAACTGCTCTTACAACTGCAAGCAGTGCGGCCGCAAGATCGACGACTTGGCCATTCTCACGGGTGATCAGGCATACTGCTCTAACTGCTTTAAGTGCCGCTCGTGCAAGAACAAAATTGAGGACTTGCGGTACGCGCGCACGTCCAAAGGATTGTTTTGCATGGACTGCCATGAAAAACTAATGGCCAAGAAGAAGAAGTACGACGCCAAGAAGAAGCACTTGGCCATGCTCCAGCAGAAACAACAGGCGTTGGAAAAGGAAAGGGAGAAGGAACAACAGCAGGAACTTGAGCAACAGAAACAGCAACAGCAGTTGCCGCAAAGTGTGGGACAACTACCCAACAAGCCCGGGTTGCAGATTATCGATGAGCAAAAAATATCCGCCAACAGCTCGCGCAACTCGTTGATCAACTCGTACTTAAACTATCCCAATGATGCAGTGCCATCAAGCTCGGTGGACAACGAAGCAAACGACCCGTCGACACCGTCTTTGTCTACAACAAAGAACAAAGTGCTACCTTTGCCGCCCCTGGCTGCTCTGGCCACACTGGGCGCGCTGGCCACACTGGGCGCGCTGACCCTTCTGGGCACACCCTACTCACACGGTACTTTTGCCGGTGTCACCTCAAAGGAATCGTTCGATAACGAACACAACGCCGGTGTCAAAGGTAGTGCCGGCGGCAACGGCAACGGCAATGGCAGGAAGGCGCCACCCCCAGTGGACAGCTCCACGGGATCTGGATCCTCATCACAGATGTTTTACTTTACCGAGCAGGAGACGGAACGTTTGATCCCCCGCGACGGGACGGCATCGCAGTCGCAGTCGCTGACGCCGCTCTCCCATCCACAGGTGCACCAGTTGCAAGCTTCAGCTTTGCGCCCCGAGAATGACTTTTCCATCGAGGAGGTGCAGAATAGCTCTGAATCAGACGATAATGGCGAGGATACGATCAAGGCAGGCACGTCGTTGCGCCACAAGAGTAGTTTGGATACGAAGATCTCCGGGAAGGGAGCGGAGCAGTACTCGACGCCGCCAATGACATCGGGGGGAGCAGCAGCGGCTACTCCTTCTACCACCGGAAACGGCGCCACTTCTGCTTCTAACAAGAACATCTACCTCGACATTGCTAATACCCCTCCTCAATCCGGGAGCAACCTCTTGGACCCCCCAGTTGACTTGACACCCAAGGGCGACGCGGGCAAGAACTTGCTCATCCTCTCGCCCAACCAGTTCCATGACAACGAGTTTCACAATGCAAATATCAAGCCACTGTTGGCCGCGGGGGACTCCACGACCTCGCTCAGCTGCGGCTCGAGCCTGAGCTCAAGGCCGCACACGTTGGATATTGACGAGAATAGCAAGGCTAGGGCGAATGCATCGTCGCCATTTGCCAAGGCCAATCGCCAGGCCCGCGTGGTGGAGACCAATGACGAGATTCTGACGGAGGTAATTGCCGCTGACGCCGTTGATCGCGTGACGGGTACACCTGTGGTGGGGACATCCTCAGCAACTGCCACACCGAACCGCATGGGTACGCCACAGCAGCAGCGGGTGCGGTCTACTGGCGCACACACGTCGTCACCACCGCCTAAATTGCCATTGCCCAGCACCCCTACAAAGAGAGAGGAGAAGAAGTACAAATTAGACGAAGTGCAGGGGTTGGGACTTGAGGGTGTGGATTACGATGGACACGATGACCAGCGGGATTACCTCTCTCGGCAGCAACGGCAGCAACAGCAACAACAACATCAACAACATCAACAACAGCAACAACAGCAGCAACAACAGCAGCAACAACAGCAGCAAATTATCCGGCAGGAGGTTCAACATACTCCATCGTCAGCGCAGAGCACGCCGCGCAGATACATTAACAGCCATTCACCTGCAGTGACCAAACTTGATGAATACCTGGAGCCGCAGGAACAGAACACTCCCTCGCAGACGCCATCACAGGCTCTCTCGCGCACGTCATCGCTTATGCGTGGGTTCAAGCATAAGCGGTCCACTTCGGGCGGCAGTAGCAAGTTTACGTTGTTCAAGGGTAAGGACGAGGGCGCACGGGGCCATGCACGCCATGTGAGCGATGGGTCCGTGAGCAATCACCAGGCAGGAGGGAATGGCAATGGTGGTGGTACTGGTTCTGGCCACGTGCCGGGCCACTCTGCGAGCCATTCGGCCAGCTACATCACCCCACCGTTGCACAGCACCAGCTCAACCTTTGGCGCCGGAAGCCAGCACCACCAGCACATCCGACTGACGAGTGACTCCACGACGTTGATGTTCCAGGAGGATCACTTTGACATGAAGCAGATCAAGCAGGAGGTGCAGGCGTTGGGCGAGCGGAAGCTGGCGTTGGACCTGGACTTGCACCGGTTACGTGGGGAAAAGAGTAAGCTCAGTGACCTGCTCCGGTCGATCCAGTCTAGAATCACGGCTGAGTCGATTAGATATGATAACCTCGTGGCGGAGATTAACGAGTTGCAGGCGCAGAAGCGGAAATTGGCTAGTGAGAATGAGGAGTTGGCAGAGAAGAACAAGCAGTTGGTACAGCAGCAGCAGCAAAAACAACAGCAATACCACCAACAACAGCAAAACCAACAGCAGCAGCAGGCGCCACCACAACAACAACCATACCCTCAGCCCTACTCTCAGCAGCAATATTCTCAACAGGCGCAGCGTCTCTTAACCAAACTGAGGAGCAGCGAAGCTACCGAGGTGGCAGACAGCTCGATGACAAGTTCGTCCACAAGCTCCACGATGATGCGGTCGTCGTCGCCATCTAAGGACATGTACGAGTCGAGGGACCAGATAGTCGACCTGCTGGAAGCCGAGGATGTGCAGACGCACAAGGCCACACGGTTGCGGTTTTGGAGACGACCCAAGGTTGGCAACCCCCAGGTGGTGTCCACGGATATCGGTGGTGGCGCCAGGGTGCCCACCGGATTCCCCGCCCAGACGTTGCGGGCGCCCAGCGGTTCCACCAATAGTGCCAACAGCAACAGCAGCCACAACGTCAATGGCAGTGTGAATGGTACCAATGGTTCTGGCAGCGCTACTTCTGGTGGGAACAAGTTCGCCAAGTCCATCTCGTCCAATATCTTGGACACGTTCCTCAATGGCGACTCCAACAACGTGCCCTTGTTCAGCTCGACGATCCAGAGCCGTGCCGATTATGAAAAAAGTGCCGTGCCCATGATCATCACGCGGTGCATCCAGGAAGTAGAGGAGCGCGGGTTGGACATTGAAGGGATCTACCGGATTTCTGGGGGCAACTCGGCGATTGTGGCGATTGAGAATGCCTTCTCGAGCCTCCTGAACAACATCGACGAAAAGCAGCTTGCGAAACTCAGCGACCTCCTCTCGGGAGACATCAACGCCGTGACGTCGGCATTGAAGCGGTACTTGCGTAAACTCCCGGAACCGGTGATTCCCTACACCAGCTACGATGAGTTTATCCGCATTGCAGCGAAACCCGGGAGCAGCAAGGATGCGCGTGTGGCAGAGCTCCAGGCGTTGGTGTGCGCACTCCCACCCGCCAATAGACACACATTGTACCTCTTGTGCAAGCACTTGGCGTTGGTGAACTCGATGCAGCACGTCAACCGCATGGGCTACAAGAACTTGTCGGTGGTGTTTGCGCCAACATTAGCAAGAGATGCCACGGGCGAGAGGGAGATGGCTGACATGGGCCACCGAAACGATGCCACAGAGGTGTTATTAGCGGAGCTGGAGCGTGTGTTTGCGAACTATGCGTAGATAACTGGGCAGACTTCAGACTGGCTTTATATTTCTCATTATATTGAGTACATGGTTGCGCTTGGTGAATGCACATTGTAGTAGTGAATGTAAGGGGTGTATATACAGGGGGCGGGAGGGGAGAGAAAATGGGGGGCAATACAGGTCACCCCTGCCTCAATGAATGTCCTTGATCTGCGGATCCAGGAGCATCTCGTACCGTCGGTGGCCCGTACGGAGGAGGTGCTCAACGGTGGAAAACTGTTTCTTGGGTAGGTTCTTGTACCGGGCAAACTCGGCGTGGACATATGCGCGCCAGTGTGGACGCGACTCTGCCGGCTTGGTCTTGATTGTGCGTACGCACTGGCGATAGAGCTTGAGTACCTCTCTCTGTAGTCCTGATAACCGTGCCATAAAGGGAGAGGGGAGATGTGGTGGAAGATGGGTGGAGAAGGTGGTCGTCAGAGCATTGAAAAAATATGGCCCCCTTGCAATGTGGGGTCGTGCATGATACCAGAACATATATCACCAGTTTTCTCATTAAATACTATACATGTTGTCTGCTATTTTGTACTCCCTTTTATTAGTGTATCTGTCTGTGCTTATTCAAGTGTGATTTCGTGGTGTTATAGTTCTAGCACTAGCGCCAGTCTAATGCGCTCCCGCTTAGTTCATGTTGGTAAAGTCAACCTCACCCTCCCTGTGGCCGTCGCAGGCCGAGACACCGCAAGTGCAAGCGCCCTTGTGTCTCTTGCCGCATGAGCACGCGTCAGACGCGCTGGGCACCACGTTCTCTACGGCGGCCTTATCGCAGGTGCACTGCAAGGCGGGGCGGGCGCCACACGAGCAGGTGGACTTCTGGGCGCAGATACATTCAGGGGCGGTGCAGGTCATGTTAGCTGTGGCAATGATTGTTGTTGTGTGTGTTTGTTCTTTGGAAGATGTAAAGCAGATAGAGACTCGATGGATAATGCTTGGTCTTTTATAGTTTTCGCAATTGCTTTTTTGCAGCTTCGATGGGGTGATGACCCAGATCTTCTTTTGGTATAGAAGTGGAAAGCTTCACCCCAGCCAATCACAAGGTGTGTATTTGTCATTGCTTACGCTTTGTCACGTGATGAGCATGATCTTAGTATTGCCTTATGTTTCCTATCATGGGCAATTCAATAATATGGTATCAATGTAAGCAGGTGCCGCCTGTGTGCGCCGCGCTGAACTCTAACCTTATCTTCCAAGAGAAGAGGACGTTGCCAGGAGAAGCACAGGAGAATCATTGCTTGTTGTTTGTTTTCTTATACGTTTATTGCCAGTAGCGTACGCTCCTGGCAATAAACAATGGCTTGTTTTGCTATATGTTGGCCAACCGGTTCCACCGTTCCCTTAGCGGGCCCAAGCTGCCCGTGGAATCGCTCGTCAAATCCTTTTCCCCGTCCTTTGTCTCTTCCTTCTTGGTCTTGCTCGGACTCTTGAGCTTCTCCTTGATTTTCAGGATGGCCTCGTCGTAGGTCTGGGTGATGGAGTGCGGGTTGCTGGCGTCGTCGCGGGGCAACACTGCCGTGGAGTTGTTGGTCCTATCCAAGAACACATTCTCTTCGAGCTGGCCTTCATCACCCATTGCCTCGCCGCTGCGCCTTCTCTTGGAGGCAGATTTGGGCGTAGCCGAGAGCAGCCTTGGTCTTTCGAGCTTTATGGTGTTCAACTCGGGCGGAGCGCTCAACTCTTCTGACTCGCTCTCATGGACGTCTTGGGAAGTTAGCACGGGAGGGTTCAACTCGCTATCATCACCTATAGGAGCCCCACCAGCTATTGCAGCCCCTCCTACATCCGAGGAGAGCGGTGTGTGAGACCCGCTCAAGCGCTGATACTGTGGCGTGTTGGGGAACCGCTGCAAGCTATTCCGCGCCGACCGCCTCTCTTTGGCCGTACTCAGCGCGGTACTCTTTACTGGCGAAAGCTGCCTTAGTTTGGGGGTGCCGCTGCTGCCAAGCTCCGACTGTAACACCGGCGGTTCTGGGAACGTGGGCGACGAGTTGAGGATATTGATGACAATGGACGACCTCCTCGTTGTGCGCATCGGCGTCTTTTGCTTCTTGGGCGAGATCGACACCCGCTGGTACGTGTCCAACGTACGTCTCACTGTGTGCACTTTCACCGGCGAAAGTTCTTTGGCCCGCTGTGGGGTCGAGGTGACCTTCCCGCTGGCACTGGCCGCTGCCCCTGCGTTCCCTCCCACCTGCTCCGTAGACCACGTTGGCATCTCGTCGTCATCCAAGTGGCGGAGGTTGGGCCGCTTGAACAAGGCACCATCACTGCCAATGCTCGTGGGATCAAGCACCAAGTTTTTGGCTTCCGCTCCAAGAGGACTGGGGTCCTCGTAGCTGTTCAACTCGACATTGGCCGACTGCTCGAAAAACTGTTTCCAGAACCCCGAGTTCTGCCAGATCTTCCAGCTCTCAGCTGCATAGTCCTGGATCACGGGCTTCACCCGGTCGTTGATAATGGCGTTAGCGCGTGAGATATTGCGGTCGATCTGCTGCAACACGAGCGTAGTATCCTGGTCTAGCTGCTCTAACACCTGTCTTGCGGAAGCCGAGTTTTCGGATGAGGCAGCCACACCCGACTTTCTCCGTGTAGATGAGGGGGCAATTGAGTATCTCTTCATAGTAGGGGATGGTAGTTGGTTAATGAAGGTATACCCGTGGGGTAATGTGTCTCTTCCAATGTTACGTGTTGACTCTTTTGTGCCCTGCTGTGCGTCTCTTGGCTTTTTTTCGTTTTTGTTTAGGTGATTTGTTGTGTGTTTGGCGGGTGGCCCACATTTTGCAGGTTGTTCCGTCGAAAACTGCAAAGCTGCTCCACAAGCACATTCCTTCGTTTTTCTCTCTCTCGCTCAAAAAGCAACGAGCAGACACCAAGAGCAAGAACCACCCAAAGACACCTTGCCACGCTCCCCCTGTGCAGCTAGCTATGGGAAACATCATGTCCGCCTCGTTTGCCCCTGAATGCACCGACGCAAAAAAAAAGTACGACGAGTGCTTCAACACGTGGTACACGGAAAAGTTCTTGAAGGGCAAGTCCGTGGAGAACGAGTGCACCGAGTTTTGGGACACTTACATCACCTGCATCAACGCTAACTTGGCCAAGCAGGGCGTCAAGCCGATGTTGGACAAGGCGAGGGAGGACCAGCCGTTCACCACCGAGGAGATGAAGGAGAGCACGGACACGCTAGTGGAGGAGAGCAGGAAAAAGTAGGGGAGTGGCCGGGCTTTTGCTGGTGGCGTGATGATGGTCACGCCAGTGGCGGGTATAGAAACATGTACATAGCTCAAATGTCATAGACATGCACATTAAGATCAAAGGGCTTTTCTGTGCTTTGTGTGCTTCAGAAGCAATGTGTAAAAAGGCACAATTAAAGAGACAGATTTCGAGCAACAAAAAATCTTTACCACTCAACCACTCCGGTCCGCGCGTACACCATGCTTGTTGAGGAAGTGCCAAAGGCAGCCAACGCCAACTCGTCCACCATCTACTTCAGCTCATCAATCAATCTCACGGCGCGGCTGATGAAGCCCACGGGGCTTGATGCGCAGAAGGGCTCGACCGACAAGAAGGGCAGGGCCAAGGTCAACTATAACCTCAACCAGCTCTTTAACGCACAGACCATGACAAACACTGAGCCGCGGTCCAACGGCGGACCACTAAAGACATCGCAGCAAGTGCAGTTGGAACGGCTTGTGTCCAAGCGTCTTGCTGAGTTATCGCTGGACTCGACGTCAACGTCGTCGTCCAAGGGGTTTGAGTTGCCCAAGAACTTTACCTACACCAGCATCCGCGCCACGGGGGCGCTAACGGGGGCGCAAGTGAAACAGTCGCACAAGTCGCGGTTGGGAAACACGCCCACGACCAAGAAAGTTTTGGCGGCGCGCCGCAACCTCAACCTGTACTTTGAGGAGGAGCGCAACTTGATGGCTGTCAACACCATCCTAGCGCTGAACTACCATTTCGTTGACTTTACCGAGAGCAAGGAGGTCCATCTGGGGAGGTCCAAGCGCACCAGGATTATCCGGAGTGTGCAACGCCCGCGGTTACGTATATGCTGTATCTGTGGTGACAAGGCGCACTACTCACGCTGTCCTGCGTGTGGGCTTTACTACTGCAGCGTCAAATGCAACAACATGCACCAGGAATCACGATGTGTATGAAGAACACTATGCTTGTATTTGATTATGCCTTTGACTTTGCGCATACAACTTTCCTACAATGTGATTGCGGCTCGTGTTGGCTTTTCCTTTTTTTGGTGTTCTTTCACAGCTATTGCCACTGCCACTTTTTTTCCTATTTTGTTAGGCTAACCACAGATGAGGTTTGCTTGGGTAGTCCTATTTATGGTACTCTCGGCGACAGCGAGAAGGGGGACCAGACTGACGGTGGGAAAGGGAAAGATCCGAGAGAAAGAATGGGTGCAGCAGCAGCAGAAGGAGTTGGAAGTTGAGAGCATCCCCCGCGACTATGAGAAACTAGTCCAATTTGCCAACTTGGCAGCAGTGGCATATTGCGTGAACCGGGGCTTGGATAAGGGAGTCTTGGGAGACCCGGCGACAAAGTGCGGGTTGGAAGCATGCGACAACCTGTTTCTCCAAAACGTCGAGATCATCCGCATTTTTGACTTCAACCGCTTCAACGAGGTGGGAACGGGCTTTTATGCTGTGGACACCAAGCGCAAAACCATCATCTTGGTTTTTCGGGGCACTGTGTCGTCGCGCGACTGGTGGACGGACGTGAACTTTGTGCCCACCAAGTACACCCCCGTGGTGTACGACCCCGGTTTTGCCAAGGAGCCGTACATTCGCACCGAGTGCCACGGTTGCAAGGCGCATCGCGGGTTCTACAAGTTCCTCAAGGACAATTCTGGCGCCATTATCACGGCCGGGGTCAAGCTCAAGGAGCAGTACCCGGACTACCAATTTTTGATTGTGGGCCACTCACTTGGGGCGGCATTGTGCATCATGAGCGGCATCGAGTTTCAGTTGTTGGGGTACGACCCGTTGGTGGTGACGTTTGGCGGACCCAAGGTGGGCAATCAGGAGTTTGCTGACTTTGCCGACGGGTTGTTTGACACCGACGAGGTGCTGGCGGAGATTAGCGCGCACCAGGACTTTTCCCGTGGGTACATCCGCGTGGTACACCGGCACGATGTGGTGCCGGTCTTGCCGCCCATGTTCACGCACGCAGGGTATGAGTATTTCATCGACAAACGAAACCTCCCGCACGAGTGGGAAGATCTTGACCGGCGTGGGGTTGACTATAGCGGGTTGTTGCGGAAGCGCGAGCTCCGGCCGTCGTCATTATGGCCCGACAGTTTGGGCAAGTACGAGCACACGCACTACTTTAGAAGGATGACCAGCTGTAGAGACAGTGACTGACAGAGCAGTGGTAGTGGTGAACAAGTGGGTCGTATGCTTCTAGTTTATCTATGTACAGTGCTTCAACATATCGTCCTTGTGACAGACCTTGAACCTGGTCTTGCCCATCTCTTGTCCCTTGGCAAGCTCGTACTGGTTGAGTTTCCCCCAGGAGTCCCACACAACAACGGGCCCGCTAATGGTATCGACGATATCAGAGCCCACTCTGTTTCTGGTTTCGATGTACCGCCCGTTGGCCCAATCCTCGAGTATCTTATCGGCAGTATCGAACGAGTCCATCATCGTGGTGGCAATCACCCCCTTGGGTCCGTTCTTGATCCACCCGGCAGTGTACCACCCGTTCTTAAACACGGCGCTGTGCTCGTCTTTGTCCTGTGAGTTCGTGCACAAGATCCTGCCACCCTTATTGTGGAGCTTGTTGTTTTCAAACCAGATTCCCATCTCCCTCAACCCATCAATAGCAGTGCCGCGGTAGCCGATGGACAAAATCGCCAATTCGTTGGTCTCGGACACGTACTTGCCCGTGGCACGCACCTTACCTGGTGTGAGCGGGTCGTTGAGCGGCGTGTTTTTTTCAAACTTGGTGGCTGTAAGGAGACTGCCCTGCTCAGCGGATATAAACTCGACGGGGCTCTTGAGGTACTCCAAAGTCCATGTGCGGACAAACAGGCCCTTCTCCTGTCGCTGCTCCTGCTCTGCCTTTTTGTTGTACTTGTCGATAATCGAGATTCTCCGCTTATCGACGCGGCCGAGCTTGGACGTGTCAATGTCGAGCAACCCTTCTTCGAGTGGCAAGAATCGCACGCCTTCCAACTCAAACAACTCGCGGATCTCCTTGTTGGAAAAAGCCGACTCCATCACTCCCCGGCGTGCCACGATGCGCACGTGCTCCACCGTACTGCACCGCAAGAGCGCAAGCGCTTCCGTCGAGATATCGGTGCTTTCCCAGTGCTCAGGCGGGGCGAGGAGCACGCGGGCCACGTCAAGGGCTACGTTCCCGTTGCCGATAATGCTCACGGTCTTGATCTTATCTAAGGGCGGTGGCACAAACGGGATGTCATTTTGGGGGGTGCTGCTGCCGGAAGGATAATAGTCGGGGTGGCCATTATACCAATTAACAAACTGGCGGGCGGGGACAACTCCGGGAAGATCAGCCCCCTCCACGTTGAGCTTGTTGTCACCCGCGGTGCACCCGTACGCGAGCACGATCGAGTTGTAATGCTGCTCCAACTGTGGCAAGGTAACGTCCTTGCCCACCTCAACGTTGCCCAAGAACCGCACCTTGTCCGCGTGCTCGCTCATGAGGTCTGTCAAATACTCCTCGCAGTTCTTGACCTCTGGGTGGTCGGGCGCCACCCCGTACCGGCTCAACCCGAACGGCGTGGGCAACTTTTCAAAAAAGTCAATCTTGACTTGCGTGTCGGGAGGAGACTTGTTCAACAAGTGGTGTGCAGCGTAGAATCCACCGGGTCCAGAACCAACAATGGCAACGCGGAAATGGCGGGAAATCGTCCGCGATGTTTGCGAAAACCACCTGGTACACTGCATAGTGGGGAACTAAGTGGTTATAGTGATGATGTTTGGGAGGGTCCTGGAAAAAAAACGGAGATAAAATGGGAAATGAAAACGTCAACTTTTACAAGTATATTAGTGAAATTCGGAAAAGGGGATGTAAAGAAGGAAACTGGTGACAAGTTGCCAATAGTGCTAAACAGAGAAAGCTTCACACCAAACATGCCTCTATAGATACCATTGTCCTTACTTTGCACAGACTATAATAGCATATTCCTCCTGACCAAGCAAAAGAATTTTGTATTAACGCATTTTCTCTGATAGTTTAGTGGCTAGAATCGCCGCTTGTCGAGCGGCAGACCGGGGTTCAATTCCCCGTCAGAGAGCTTTCTTTTTTGCGCGTAACAAAGTCAATTTTTTTGCCATTTTCAAAGGCCTTTGAGGGGAGAATCACCACACGAGCAGCGGAAGTATACATCCTCCTCTTCAAGTATACCTCCTACGATGCACCTTCTCTAGCAGATCTCCAGTCGATGGCCATTTCTATTTATGTTTGTGCCTTCGCCTCGAAAGAACCTAGATTCGTTGAGAAAAAAAGGACATCTGCTTGTGGACGCAGTGAGTGTTTTGACGAGAGCAAAAGAACAGCCAGAGCGGCAAGAGAGGCTATATTATCTCGTGTCGTTTGCTACTGCCACTGCTGTATCCCCCTTCACAACAAAAAACAAATCATAAAGCAATTTTCAGGAATGACGATGCCGATACTTTGTTGCTGGCGGAAGAGAGAAACACCTGTGCAGTTTTCCTCGTAGTTCTGCCCGTTGCTCCTTTTCTCCCCCCTTCACCTCTTGGCTAACATCTGCATTCGAAGGACAAGGCATACCACGACAGGTCATGCCAGTGCGACTACACTCTTTGCTGCCAGTTTCACTACTCCTCAACAGCTGTGGTGGCCCCTCTGTACCATCTTGTGAACAGTGCCTCCACTTATCCGCAACAAAGTAGGGGGAAGGAAGAGGAAGAGGGGGCCAAGAGAAAAAGACCAAAATGGGGGACAGAGTTAACCATAATAGCGCTGTACATTTTTTGCCCATGTTGTGCGCTTTTAATTCTCTATTACGTCAGTGCAATAAAAATCTTTCTGCACAAGACCGAAACAAGAACTCCATGAACAAAAGCATCTTACGAAGTCTCTAGAATTCACCCTTGTGCAGAAAGACAATAGGAAAATCCTTTCTCTTCGACATTCTCCGCATGGCTATATATTAGGCACTAACTAGCCCCCCTTATAAGCTAGCCCCAGCATCCCCTCTTGTTCTCTCTCTCTCTCCCTCTCCCTTTTTTGCAATCACTACCAATGCCGCTCTTTGAAACAAACCACCCGGAAAAGTCGAGCATCCGCAACGACATCACCAAGGATGCGGAGGAGCAGGTCATAATTCCTGAAGATACTACCGCTTCCTCCCTTAAGTCGAGCTCGGCCCCCGCTACCAACCGCACACACAGGCGGTTGGAGTCGCGCCATGTCCAGTTGATTGCCATTGGAGGGTCCATCGGCACCGGGCTCTTTGTCACCATCGGCACTACGGGTTTGGTCAATGGTGGACCATTGGGATTACTTCTCGCCTACTGTTTCTCCACTACCCTCATCTTATTATTGACCACCGCTGTGGGTGAGATGGTGTGCTACATGCCCGTGGACTCGCCCTTTTTGAACATGGCGGGGCGCGTGGTAGATCCGGCGTTCGAGTGTGCTGCCTCTGTCAATTTTTGGGTCATGCAGAGCTTATACATCCCCTTTGAAATAACTGCCGTGAACGGCATAATCCACTTTTGGCGCGACGACTATTCACCCGCCATCCCCTTATGCTTGCAAATTGCCATCTACGCCTCCATCAACTTATATGCGGTGCGCGTGTTTGGCGAGTGCGAGTTCTGGTTCTCCATCTTGAAGCTCATTCTCTGCATCGGACTCTTGTTCTTCACCATCGTTACCATGGCGGGAGGCAACCCAGCAAGGGATGCGTTTGGGTTTAGACACTGGCATGTGGCGGGTGGGCCCATTGCCACGATGTACGCCGATGGAAGTTTGGGCCGGTTCCAGGCATGGTTGGCGGCCGTGCGGTTCTCGAGCTCGTTTACGTGTGTGGGGAGCGAGTACCTCTCAATGACAGCAGGCGAGGCCGTGAACCCGCGTGGCACACTCCCCATCGCATTCCGCACCGTGTTGTGGCGGCTCGTGGTGTTCTATATTGGCGGCGCCTTGTCAGTATCCATCTTGATTGCCTATAACGATCCCAAATATCTCGTGTTGACCTCGGACACATCAAATGCAGCGTCGTCGCCCTATGTGGTGGCGATGCAGAATTTGGGTATCAAGGTGTTGCCTCATATTGTGAATGTGGTGGTTCTAACATCGGCGTTCTCGGCTGGGTGCTCATACACATATACTTCATCACGGTGCTTGTTCCAGTTGGCCAAGAAGGGCTACGTACCGCGATTATTTGAAAAGTGCACTGCCAACGGGGTGCCTATCTACTGCGTCTTTGTATCCATCTGCTTCTCGTTACTCTCGTTAATGCAGTTAGGCAGCTCTGGCAGCAGAGTGTTGAACTATATGGTAAACTTGTGCACGGGATCGCAGATGTTGAACTACGGGTTCATGGCAATTATCTACATCGGTTTCTACCGCGCGTGTCAGGCCCAGGGTATTGACAGGGACGAGTTTGCATATAAGTCATGGTTCCAGCCGTACTCTATCTACACCACTGCATTCTTGCTCTGGTGTGTTATCGGCATACTCGGCTACCACGTTTTCATGCCGGGCAAATGGTCCGTCGATGAGTTTCTTTACAACTACGTGATGATCTTTGTGTCGGTGGCGGTGTTTGTCGTGTGGAAGGTAGTGAAGCGGACCACATTTGTGCGGCCGGGCGAGGCCGATTTGCAGACAGGGTTGGCGGAGATCGAGGAGCACGAGTATGAATACTACGCGGCCATGAGCCACAAAAGCGAGGTGGCAGAGCCGAAATGGAAGCAGCTTACCCACTGGTTATTCTAACCAGAACTAGCGGAGATGGCTTTGCATTTACCGTAGAACTTTGCTCTTTCATATTAAAACCAAACTATACACTATGATGTGCCCAACCTTTCTTTTCCCCCATTTACAACCATTCCCAGGTGATGTCGATTCTGCCCAAGCTCTGGTCAGCAATCTGGCTAAAGGCCGAGGGGGAGAAATCCAAGTCGTAGTAGGCGCAGCCTGCGCACCGGTCGACCACGGTCACGTCGACGGACTTGCCCTGGTAAAATGCGCGCACCTTCTTGCCACACAAGGTGTTCTTGTTGGGGTTGTTGTCGACAGTGTACTGGTCAAACAACTCGTGCGAGACGGCGATGATGTAGTCTGTATCCTGGGAGACCACGCCACAGGCGCCCATGCCGGTGGAGTAGTAGGTACCCTCGCCAGAGTTGAGGCTGCCTGTAGGCTCAGGCTGGGAGGAGGCGGGGGAGGGCACTAGGGTAGCGGAAGAAGTAGTGACCACCGCGCTGGTGGTTGACTGGGAGGCCACGGCAGTGGTGGCGGGGACAACCGCCGAGCTTGACTGGGGAGCAGAGACAGGAGCAGAAACCGGGCTGACAACAGGTGCTACCACAACAGAAGAGGGAGCGGAGGGAGCGACGAGGATGGTTTCCGAGGGGGTCACCGTCTGGCCCTGACCGTTGACAACGACGGTGGTGTAGGCGGTCACAATAACCGTCTTGACGGCGGGAGCGGGAGCGGCGTTGGTGGCACCGAGCAAGATCGATGCAAGCAAAACAGAGGAGAACTTCATTGTGAGGAGATGTGTGCGAAGAGATGTGGTGGGTGTGTGGGTATCTGTGTATCTTTGTAGTAAGGACTGACTAGGTCGGATGGGCTATATGTTCAAAGGAGTGTGGAATGTAGTGGGAGCCCGAGCAGAGGGGATAAATGAAGGAAAGGTATGTAAGTTGGTCGTTGAAGGAAAGTGAATGAGACTAGAGAGGACACTGGGAGAGGGAAAAGAATTTCGGAGACCCGCCCTAGATATGGGTGCCAATTTATAATTTTTCAGTATCCCAATACAGTAAAAGAAGTTTCAGATGTGGGACAACGAGCGACCCACATAACCATACACCAGAACAAAACACACACTTTTCACCCCCCCTTTCTTTTATTGCTTCGTGGTGTTTACCTTTTCTCTTTTGTGCGATTTCCGTTGGGGGAATCGATGGCCATATTAGACAGCTGCGTGGGAGTATTGTTGAGGAAGGCAGAAGCTAGCGACCAAGGTCCAGATCCCATTGTCCGTGTGGCTCCACTCCTGCGTGTTGATTTGGCGGGAGCAAAGAAACAGCAGGAGGAGCGGATTGGCGTGTTTCTTGCTTTTTAGGCTTTTAGGACCAGCACCGTCCTTCCCGATCCGGACAAATTGTGTGCTCCTAGGGAAATGTATGGAAGAAAAACAGAGAACAAGGACACACTGAACAGTGTGGCATCATATGGTGATACCAGCTATGCTTTATGTCACTGGAGACCAGCATAGCATCTATACAATGAGCAACCTGGTCCTCATCTAGCTCGTCACAGGAAGAGGAAAAGGGCATCGACCCAATGACTGCTTGTCCTCCTTGTCCCAGCTAAGGAAGAGAATTTTTTTCGCTCCCCCTTTTTTCACAGACTCTGCTCATCAGCACTTGGCAACGCACTCTTGGTGTGTCCCCCCTTTTCTCTTCAAAGGTGTGTTTTGGTGGGTGCATAACCGCATCAAGAGCTATTGGGGTGTTTGACTGTTTCAGCATCTACCCACCCTCCCCCCTTCGCCAAGCACACCGTCGCGATTTCCGCGACTCACTTGTTTCAGACCCCAGGCACGCTTGGTGACTGCCTGACGATCCTTGACGCGGTGCTCTGCTCGTGCCAAGGCTCACGTCATATACACACCAGCCCAGACAAAAAACTGCTTTTCCAGACCATAGTGTCTGCGACAAGATGGGCCCAACATGCCACAATACACCTACGTGTCTACACCGTATTATATTGTAGCCCAAAAAATCCAAAAACTCTTGCAGACGAATCTAGACTCTCTTTCGTACTTACCCCTACCTCTCCCTCTCCTCCTTTTTTTGGACCTCCTTGCCTCCCATTGGTCCATTTGGGCATACAAATTGATGCTAATTTATTCTTATAAAACTGTCTCTTTTGCAATGGCACCCCCCTGACACGTGTATCATATGGGCAATGTGTTTCTTTTGGGCAATGTGTTTCTTTTGCTCTGGGTGGCCTGCCTCTGCCATGTGCCCTTTCTCTAGTCGATGCACATATCGGGAAAGATCGACTCCAACTGACTAAACAAGTACTTGCTCTGGAACGACGTCAAGCCAATGGTCTTTGCGCGCAACCGCATGTTCCTGTCATCGGTAATCAAGATGCAGTATTTGAACAACTTAGCCATGCGCGAGTTCAACACCGGCGGGTCGAGGTCGCGCACGCTGCTGAGGTCGGCATTGTGCTTGGTGTGCACCGAGAGCCGCAAGTTGAGCCCCTTCATCATCCGCTTGCCGATCTCGTCGTGCTCGTTCACTGAGTTGAGAATCGTCTCGTCCACATTCGACCGCCAGTTAGAGTTGTTCTCAAACTCGGTGGTCTCGTTGATGTCCGACGCCACCGTACCATCAAACCGCAAGGGAACAATCTCGCGTGCAAAGTACAATTCGCGTACGATAATTACTGACCGCGTGGCCGCGTCGGCAATTGTAGCCTCGCTCGACTTGCGCAACGCCCGCAACTCCTGGAACACAATCAATGGGATCAGGACCTGGATCACCCCGTTGCGCACACACTTGAAGATCCGGCCGCAGTGCTTCAACCAGATATTGGTGTCCAACGTGATGTGCGTGATGTTGGTGTCGATCTTGTCACCAAAGTTGCCCTCGATACTCTCATCATTCATCCCAAGGGACAAGGGGTCCGTGGGGGTGCCAATGAACGAGTCGTGGTAAAAGTCGCTTCCGTTAGGGACGCCGTGGGCGCCCGGGAGCTGCGCCTCGTAGTCGTGCTCATATGGGATGCCCCGGTCGGTATAGGCAGAATCTGCAACATCTGCAGGGTAGCCGTGGCCGTGACCGTGAACATGGCTATGGCTGTGATCCTGTGCATGGCCATGGCTGCTTTCATCATGCCCTTCCTCCTCTCCCCCCCCCTCTTCCTCGTCGTCGTCTATAATATCGTCGCCCAAGTCGATGTTCTCATCGTCATACAAGTGACTGTCAAACCCGCCAAACCAGAGTTCGTCCTTCTGCGCAGACGAGAGGCGATAGTTCTGCGGCTCCGCCGTGAGGTTTTCCGGCAGCACTCCTTGCATAAAGTTATTGTGGAACCGGTTGTCGGCAATAAACTCCTCAGCATAGGGGTCAGCCACCAGCTCGTGGTACATGCCCTCGTCAAACTTAAACTCGTCGCTTGTGCGTGTCAACCCTAGGCCGCACTCGTCGGCTACTGTGCGTGCCAACAAGATGATGCGCACGATACGCTCGTCATTATCGCTTTCCATCTGGTTTCGGGACTTTTGGTCAAAGTTCTCGCCCAGCACGTTGATTATGGGGTACGTGCCGCACACGGGCAAGTCAAACAAGTTGTTATTTTTGACCCCGGCCTCATCCAAGTCGCGGTAGTCACCTTTTTCGCTTACATAGTCGAACCAGAGTGTGCCCCAGCACTTCCACACCTCAGGCAAAAACTCGTTCTCGTTAAAGTACTGCAAGTAGTCCAACTGGAGATAGTGCGTATACAATGCGCACAACTTGGGGCTGTTCTTGACAAACGACAACAACGCGTTCAAGTAGTTGATGAAAGAGTCCCAGGGGAACGACTTTTTGAACAACCACCGCACCATGGGCTGCGCCTGCGGGTATCGCCGCGTAGCCTCGCCTATGCTGATCAAAAAGTAGAGCCACACAATAGTATGGCCTGTCGACGCCTGCTTGGGGCCCACCAAGTAGTGGTTCAAGACCCGCATCGACAACTCCAACACCGACTTGTTGATAAACTGGAGGCAGTAGAACCAGTCGTTGCTAGAAAGCTCTACCGCGAGGACCGACTGTCCGTCAATGACGCCGGAGCCAACACCAGAGCCGAGAGCAGACCCAAAAGCAGAGCCAAGGGCGGAAGCCGCTCCCGCATTGCCCGTGCTGGCACCGAAACTGGCCATGTTCACATCATCCGTCTGCGATGCGCTTCGCGATTTCCTCTTCCTATCCTTCTTGTCCTTCCGCTCCTTCAACGCTTCTGGTAACTGGAACAACTTGGCAAACGGGTTCTTAGCATCGCCAAACCCAACGAGGTGGTTAATGTTGGCAATGGCAAACAATGAGCCCTTATTGAACCAAAAGTTCATCTTTTCAATCGTATTGGTGGCACTAGGCGCCGTGTGTTGGAGCTGCGGCTGGTGAAGCAGCGGGTGGAGCGGCTGCAGCTGCAGTTGTTGTTGCTGCAGCAACTGCAGGTGATAGTATGGGTGCTGCGGATCATTAATAGTGGTAACACCGTTTGCCGTGTACAACTCGCGCGTAAAAAAGTTGTACCCATTCGAGTCCGATCCAAATGTGATCGCGTACCGCGTGACGAGGTCGATACCGTACTGCAACTGGGTATCGTGCATGGTGTCCGCAGACGTGTGGGTGCCATCGCTGCTGCTGCGGCCAATGTAGATGCTGAGCAACACCTTGTGGATCTTGATAAAGTCGATTATTGGCAACTCCAACAACGACAAGATGTTGCGCTGGGTACAGATGTTCTCCACCACCAACCGCAAGTAGTGCTGCGTGGGCACAAAGGGGTCGCGGCAGATGACTGACTTGCCGATATTCACCAACGCGTCGAGGTTATCTTGCTGCACGGTGCACATGTGGTAGTAGATCTTGCCGTGGCCGTAGAGCGTCTTCATAGACACTGAATACCAGTATTCCGCGCTGATCTTCCAGTCAATAAACTTGGATGCATAGAGCGCAATGGCCATGCGCGAGAGATCGCCCAACTTTTCCGACCACCACCCCTCCATCTCTAAGATGGGGTCCGTCAAATTCGAGATGATATTGAAGCAATAAGAGATAAAGCACAGGCAGATCTCGTGGTCTTGGAAGATGCCCATGATGTTCTTCAACACTTCGAGGAACCCCACGATGCCATACACCCACATGCGCCGAGGGATTTTGTACAACTCGACAATGTTTTTGCCCGTCTTAAACTGGGTCTGGTTGGACGACGGCTTGAGCGAGGTCACAAGAAAGTCGTAGTAGTTGTCGAGCAAGGTGACGTTGTGATGGTACACGGTCCACAAGTCGTTCAGCAACTCGGACGTGCGGGTGGTGCCGGGGGCGGCGAGCGATGAGTTGGAGTTGAGCGAGCTCGACAACGGCTGAGACACCAAGGGAGAACCATAGACAAGACTCTGGCTGGTGGGGTTGCTGGTCACCTGGTTGATCTTGTAGGTGATGTCGAGGCAGTTCTTCTGGACAATATCCTCAAAATTGACAATATTCTTGTATGTCTCCTTGAGTTTTGTCGCCAACTGTTGCTCTTCATCCGACATGGCCCGCTGCTGCTGCTGCGCCAGTGGTTGAGACAGTGGTTGTTGTTGTTGGTTCAGAGATTGCAGGTACTGCAGCAATGGCCGCTGTTGCGACTGCGGCTGTGTCGGTTGTGGCTGTGGCTGTGGCTGAGCCATCTGCTGCTGCTGCTGCTGCTGCGATCGCAATGACTGGTCGTGTTCTGCCACAGGGTTCGAGTCGGACAGATCTGAGTGGTTCTGCGCCGACAAATGCGATAAATGCGTGATGTTGGGACTTGACGGGATCTCGTATGCAGTCGGCGTGGGTGTCTTCATGGGGTGCTGCAGCTTCACTTGGGCGCCCGCCGCGGGCTTACGCGCCACATTGGGCCGGATGTTGTACCGGGGCGATGCCACTTGCGGAGTGGCCGGCGAGTTCACCGCCATCGACGTGTTGAATGGGTAGTCCTGGGCGCTCTGCATCACGAGCGGCGTCTGCAACGGGTTGAGGATCCGCTTGTTTTGGGACATCAGCAACGCCGGGCGCAACGTTTGTGCTTGTGCTTGGAGTTGCGGCTGCGGCAGCGGGGCAACGTCGAGGGACTGGGGCAGGGGTGTACGGTGTTGTTGCTGGTCCCTATGCTTCCGCAAGTCGAGGTTGTCCATGGAATGTGCAGTCAAGGGTGAAACAAGAAAAAAAGTAGTCCTCTAGTGCTGTTTAGGATCTAAAAGGCAGGCGCAGGTATGTCCGGGGACAATGGTGAGACGGAGCTCAAAAGAGGTATGTACTGGTAGATGGATGTGGAAGTGGTGGCGTGAGTGAATGAAGGGGGGGAAACGGACAGCCGTAAGTGATTTGATCGGGTGCCTGGTGGACGTGTTTATGGAGACACAAATGTAATGGATGCGAGTCTGTTTTGGCGGCTGATGAGGGGGGGTACAGTATATGTAGTCGAGCGCCAGAATGCGATCAGCGACTTTGAGGGATGCAGTAGGTATGACAAAGTTGATGCACAGAGACCAAAACAGACTTCGGGGACAGTGGCAAGAAGTGGGTGTTGTGAGTGGACCTCTGGGTTTGGATTCTCACTCTCGCTTTCGCTGTCTCACACTCGCCCGCTTTTCTCTACAAATAGGTGACTGACAAATCAGCAGAAAAAATTACGATGACACACGACCAAGAGACGTTTACGACCAGCGGGGTTTGCCTAGGTCTGCCATGTAACGATAGGATCAACAGAAGGGGAAGGTGCACCACAAGGGAAAGTGTCCTAAATACCTTTGGACATAGACACAGCCTCTCCAGGCGCGTGCCCATCTTCCCCGCGAATCCTGGTACCAAGGCTTAGTGCGTTTTCCAGTACGCCACAGGATTGTTGTGCAGCATGATTGGCGCAGTCCAGGAAAGGAAGCAAGGCCGAGGGAACCACAGATACAACACTTCTGCAGGTTCTGACGGAAGAGCAGAGGAATCAGCATAGTGGATGTAGAAAGGGCAGGGTGATGGGGTAGTGGGGTGATGGCATGGCACAGTTGCACCATGCAATGTCGCTTGTCTTGCACTCCGAGACAGAGAAAGGACATTTCTCTATTTCCCGTTCTCGTAGCTAAGAGACCTCTTACTCTTTCCTCTCTCCAGCGATGCTCGTCTATGTTGAACTTTTTAGTTCAGTCTACGCTTCGGATACAGCCGCCCATCTCGCCACACTCGCACATACATGTTCTCTTACCCATGCCCCGCGGAAAGTGGGAGCTTTGCAAGCTGCCCAGCAGGAGCATGTCAGTACGCCTTCATGTCTTCATGTCTCTTTCTGTGCTTGTAGGAATCTCGGTGGTAGTTCCTCCTGGTGGTCGCGTGATGATGGTTGGCTCTGGTTTCCTTCTAACTTGGTAACCTATTATTAGAATACAAAAATACCATCGTAATGAGGTCCCTCTCACTAGTATCTTTCCTCTTATCCCATCAGATGCACAAAACTTGCCATGCCATAGGGTGTTGTTGAGCACCACGGGGTACGTGTTGTAGTATAC
The DNA here is from genome assembly GCA_002094185.1 of Zhuliangozyma boniae. Classification (NCBI taxonomy): domain Eukaryota; kingdom Fungi; phylum Ascomycota; class Pichiomycetes; order Serinales; family Debaryomycetaceae; genus Zhuliangozyma; species Zhuliangozyma boniae. Next base: position 22,613 of record MXQC01000005.1, read on the forward strand.
GCTTCATGATGAGCAAAAAGAAACGCTGGTGACAGTAGGCGTCCCTTCGTGTATGGTGATAAGGAAAAGTGGTAGAAAAGATGGTGGAAAGGACATGCAACCGCCACAGCGATTACTTCAACTTCTTCTTTGGTCTCAATTGGTTGGTGTGGCCACACTTTCTCTTACGGCAGTTGGTGGCTCTGGGTGGCAATCTGGCGTAGCACTTACGGCAGATGGACTTCTCACAGTTGTACTTGGAAGCCAAGGCTTTCAACGATGGTTCAATCATGCTTGGTTGTGTCGATACCTCTAGAACGTATGAGTCGAGGTCCCGAAAGGTCTTTTGGAAAAAAATTTTGGAGCCTGCCGGTGCGAGAGGGTTTGCTTGCATGGGCAAGGAAAAAAATGGGTGTGCGTGTATGTGGGCAAAATTACACAAGCACACACACGTGATAATAGGGCTCGAGACCTAAGATTACAAATGAGTGTGTCGTACGACATTATATGTCAGAGCACGACATATTTATACGACATTCTGCGACGTCGGCCGGTCCTGGCAATTCCACAACATGTAGACAGGAAAAGCCAGGAGAAAAATAAAAGAACTTACAGTGGCATTGGAGCCAGCCTTGCCTTACACGAGCATACACACAACAGGCAACAGGCAACAGCAACAACCCACGCCATCAATTAATCATGAGTGAAGACAATTCTTCTGATCCGGCGAAAGTGCTGCAGGAGACAATTGAGCCTGCGCATGATAACAGCGTCCAGCACCAGGATAATCTGCCGGTGACAGCCGCTGAGGACACAGACAGCCACGAAGGTGCTGGTGCCGACGTTGACAACACCAATACCGATGAAGCTGGAACAGAAGCTGCTGCCACTTCCAATACAGTGGATGCCATTTCTGCAACAAACCCCGACGAGCTGATGCATGAGGATCCCCACACATCTTTCCTCCAGCCGCCGGTTTCCGACAAGCACCAGTACACCACGCCCTCAAAGCTGCTCCCCCCATTAAAGGACATCGAGCCCATCACCACCCCCAAGTCATTTGACGTGGCCAAAGATGCCGAGAACAGCGACTTGCGCGTGGTGGCCAGCTCCCCCATCACCCAAAATATTCTTGACGAGATCCCCAGCGCAGCTGCAGATGTGACCGACAATTTTGATGATGACTCCGTCCAAGCCGTAGCAGGCTTCTTAAATGTCGATGAGTCTAGAATACGAGCCATTGGAGACTCCTCCGTGGTCAAGGCAATCTTGGCCAGGTCGACTGAGCACCAGCAGGTGGTGTCGCAGAACGGGTTCTTCCAGCTACAGTTGGAGCAGAGCTCGCAGACCGTGGGCAAGCAGCTCCGCGAGTTGCAGCAAAAATATGCTGATGCTGACAACTTGGCTACGTCGTTGCAACAGGCCAATGACGAGTGGACTGCCAAGTTCCAGCACCAAGAAACCAGAGTGAAGGAGTTGGCTGAATCCAATCAGTACTTGAACGAGCAGCTCGTGCGCGTCAGGCAGTCGGAGGCCGATACGGCGCTGGAGTTGGTGCGGCTCAAGGAGGGCCAGAACCTTAAGGAGTTAGAGTTGCACCAGCAGTTGAACCAGGCATCCACCACCAACGTGGAGCAGAGCCAGAAGTTGAACGACTTGACCAAGGAGATTAACGAAACGCGCAACGCCAGCTTCACGTTTCAGCTCGAGTTGACCAAAGCTCAGAACGAGGTGTCATACCTCCGCGACCAGAAACTGTGGTTTGAGACCGAGTTGAAGTCGGTGCAGGACCGGTTCACGGAGTTGATCAAGAAGCACGAGTCGGAGTACGTGGTGACCGCGTCCAAGGTGTCGTCACTTACCGCACGCAATGAAACGTTGGAAAAAACCAACAAGCAGAACGAGGCCACTATCGCGTCGCTAAGAGCGAAAATCGAGCAGGAGGCCACGGAGACATCCACTGCTAAGACCAATTTTAAGTTGGCCAAGGCGCGGTTCTTGAAGGAATTAGCGGCCAAGGACGAGTTGGTGGAGTTAAGCAACCGCCAGAGTGAGCAGCGTGCGGCACGCGTGGAGCAGTTGGAAAAGTACACCGACGATATGGGCACGCGGCTGAATGCTACCATCGCCTCCCTCGAGGCAAAGCTTGCCACCGAAACGGAAAAGTCAGCGGAGCTCGCCGAGAAGTTGCGACGCACCGAGAGTGTGCTCAACGAAGAGTTGCGCAAGGAGACGGAGTTGCCGCAGTTGTCGGACTCATCGAGCTTGATTGCAGCCAATGGCATCTCATTGTCGAGCTTGTACGCCGAATACAACAAGTTGAAGAAGCAGGTAGTGATGGAGCGTGCACAAAAGGAAAAGGTACAGGCACAATTGGAGTCTTTTATCACCGAATTGGACTCCAAGAAGCCAGTGATTGCCAACTACCACGAGCAGATCAAGTTCTATGAAACGTCGTTGAAGGACATGGTGGGCAAAGTAGAGGCGGTACGGTCGGAAAAGACAGACGCCGAGCGCGATGCGCGCCGCTCGCGCCTGCGGTTAGCCGACAACGAGAACGAGTTGGTGGGAATGAAGAAATTGCTCAAGGACCTCGGGCGCCAGTTGTGCTTCTACTTGATACACTCTAAAATCAGGGACAGCAACGAAGACCCGCTCTCGACTAGTGAAAAGAATGCCATTGAAAAGATTCTTGCTAAGACGGGCAACTTTGATCACGCCTTGGAGAGCGAGAGTGACCAGCTCATTTCGGCTCGATTGGTGGAATTTAAGAGTATTGTGGAGTTACAGCAGCGCAACGAGGAGCTTCTCCTTGCTGTGCGACAGCTCTCCAAGAACCTGGAGCTGCGTGAAGAGGAGAACAGCCGGTTGGAGAGCATTGCCATTGACGAGGCCAAGGATGCTATCTTGACATTAGAGAGCGAGCTTGACAGTTTGAATGTGAAGTTGGGGGCTGTGACCATGGAGAGAGACGCTCTCAAGTCTATCACCAACAATGGTGTTAGTGGTGGCGGTGGCGGTGGCGGTGGCGGCTCTCTGTCAGATGCCGAAACCAGATATCTAATGCAGGCCAACGAGGACTTGCGCAAACGGTTGGATGCCAGCGAGAAGTTGATCAATGATACTCGCGAGCAGTCATCGCAGGCATTGAGCGGGTTGAACGCAAAGTTGCGTGAGATCACCGACGCCAAGAACGAGGTGTCGCTCAAGTTGTCAGTGTCGCAAAAGTCTGTCGAGTTGTCGGAATCGCGGTTAGCGAGCTGTCAGCGGTCGTTTGATGACTCGCGCCAGGAATTGGCACAGTTGCGTAAGGAGACTGCATTCTGGCAGCAGCAGGCGAGCAAGCAGGAGGATTTGCTTGTGAGCAAGGTACAGGCGTTACACGATGCCGAAGCCACCTTGTCCAAGCACAGGGTTACCATCAACACCCTCGAGCGCGAGAAGGAATTCAACACCAGTGTGCTCCGGTCGGTGCAGCAGGAGCTTGAAGACTTGAAACACGACAAGCTCAAGCTTAACGAATTTGTGTTGAACTTACAGACGATGTTACGGGATCGCGAGGAGTCGTCCAAAGACTTGTCGCGCAAGCTCGACGCGTCGATCGAGAACTACCACGGCTTGCAGCAGCGGCTTGCCGAGAAGGAGGAGCGCATTCTCGTATTGAGCAGCCAGTCTGAGTTATCACTCAAGGCGCAAAACACCAAGTTAGAGCAGGTGAATGAGCTCAGCCAGAAGTTGTTGGAGGCGCGAATGGCGCTTACCCAGAAGGAGAGGTTGGTGGAAGAGTTGCGGGCCAAAGCAATCGGGCCAAAAGAGGTGGACAGGCGACAGGGTGCATTAACAGATGCTGTGGCACAAGCTCTGGCATTAAACCTGCATGTCAGCGGCAGCGGTGCTGGCAGTGGTACTGAAAGCGGTGCTGGTATCGAGGAGAGCCAGTTGCGTGAGGACTTGCGCATTGCCGAGAGCGAGGTGGCCGAGTTGTCGAACCTTGCCCGTGCCAGCGAGGCGGCGTTGATCGAGGCCACAACCTCATTTGAGAAGTACAAGCGCGATGCAGATGCCAAGTACCAAGTGTTGTTGCTGGAGAAGGAGGGCGTAGACAAGGAAGTGTTGCGTTTGACGGCGTTGCACCAGGAGATCAGCAGCAACTTGCAGACAACCACCACGCACCATGAGAGCGAAGTGAATGAGTTGCGGCTGCAGTTGAGCGAGTTTAAGTACAAGGCAGAGGAGTACGACAACTTGGACCAGGACTACCGCGCCAAAATTGCCACTATCCGCAAGGACTTTGAGACTCAGGCGAGGTTGTACAGCGACGTGCAGACCAAGTATCAGGCCGAGTTGGAGCGCAACAACCAGTTGGTGCAGCAGATGGACGACTTGAAGGTGATATTGGAGAACGCTAGGAACGAGACCATAAAATTGTCAGGCGAGCTTGAGAGCGCCAAGACGGCGTTGAGCGAGCACAACGAGAATTTGACCCACGATAGGGCTCGCCTAGAGTCGGACTTGATGGAGGCAAACACCACTATCTGTGAGATGAAGGAGCAGCGGGAGATGTTGTTGAACCAGTTGGAGTTGACCAAGGGTCATGAAGCTGTTGGCGGTAAGACTGGGGAGAGCGATGACTCAGATATCAAACAGGTGATCAACTACCTCCGTCGTGAAAAAGAAGCGAGTGATGCCAAGTTGACAATGGCAAACGAGGAGAGCCAGCGGTTACGGGTGCTGTTTGAGCAAGTGTCGAGTGAGTTGGCGGCGGCCAAATCTGCGTTGCACAGTGCCAGCCTCATTGACTTAGACGCCACGGTGCAGGAGCAGGAAGTGATGAAGCAGCAGTTGGAGCAGTTGAGTATCCTCAAGGAAAGTAACTCGGTTTTAAGACAGGAGGGAGTGCGCAAGCTGGAGGAAATTTCTAAAGTCTCGGCACAAGCGGAGTCGCTTGCACAGCAGTTAGCGCCGCTTCAGCAAAGGGTGAGTGAGTTGGTATCGCAGGTGGAAATAGACCAGCAGCAGGTAAAGTTGCTTACTGAGGAGAATGCGCGGATCAAGGCGGCAGCCGAGGCTTCCACGGCTTCCACAGTTGCGGCTACGGCTACGGCGCCAGAGCACCCCGACGAACGGGTGGAGAAGATGAAGGTGCAGATGGACAAGCTCAAGGCGCGCGCGAACCAGATGGTGATTAGCGAAAAGGCGAAATCGAGTGCATTGGAGGAAAAGGTGAAGGCATTGGAAGCGTCGGTGGCATCGTTGACAAATGCTGCAGGTAGTGGTACTGGTGATGATGATAGCGCCGCTGCTGCAGCCATTGCCGGTGCCAAGCAGGAGGTTGAAAAGTTGAAGAAGGAGTTGGGAGCCAAGCAGGAGGAGGTTGGCCGGTACGCGAATGAAAAGAATACGTTGACACAGGCATTGAACCTGGCCAGGGCGCGGTTTGAAAAGGAGAAGGAGGAACTTCGTAAGGAGTTGACGAGCCAATTAGAAGCAGTGGCGACAGGTGCTGGTTATGAAGAGGCGGCGAAGAAGCTTGAGTCGGAGAAGCATCAGTTGCAGCAGCAGTACCAGCAGCTCGAAGTGACGCTTAAGACGCGGGAGCAGGAATTAGAGAAGGAGTACCGCAACAAATTGAGCAAGGTGCAGGCGGAGGCTGATACCAAGGAGCGGGCCAAGAAAGGCAAGGGGGAAAATGACACTGTGCTGAAGGCGGAGTTGGAAAAGAGGATTACTGAGGAAAAGACCAAGGTGGAGAAAACGTATGAGATCAGACTCCGGATGTTGACCAAGAAATTGGAGAAGTTCGAGAGCCAGAAGAAGGCGGGGGGCCAAAAGGGGCAGCAAAGTGGACAGAATAATGCCCAGCAGGGAGCGCAACAAGCAACCAGTGTTGTTTCCCCACAGGGCACCCAACAAACCAGTGTCCCGGCGGTTTCCAGCAAACTGCCCTTTGCATTTGGTGGTGCTGTTCCAGGTGGTGCTCAAGCTCCGTCGCTCCCCGCAACCCCTGCATTTGGCCAATCAGGCCTCGGTTTCGGGTTCGGTAAGCCAAACCCCGCATCTGCTGCCAACACCACCGCCACAGGGGGAAGCACGTTTCCCATACCAGTGTTTGGCCAGGATGCAGCTGCTGGAGTTTTCCCGCCATTCGGGCAGTCCGGATTTGGTGCAGTCATAGGCGCAGGTGCAGGTGCAGACACCAACCCCACTCATGCAGCTGCACCTGGCACGGTGGTCCCGCCAATGGCAAGCCCCTTTACAGAGTCGACGTTGACGGTGCACCGACCTGCAGTGGCCAAGCCCGAGGTGAAGAAGGTGGGCTCACAAAGCAAGGCCATTGAGCAGGAAAAGAAGCGGGCCCAGGCGTGGCAGCTGCAGCAGCAGCAAAAGAAGCCCAAGGAAGGCGGTCAGTAGGTGCGGGAGGGCGTGGGAAATTCTTTTTTGTACTACTATGTTATCAATGCTAACGGTTGTGTCATTAAGAGGAAGGGAGAAGGGAAAGGCTTGTAGCAACTTAGATGTGCTCCACCTCACCCGTGTTTCCCCTTTGGGTATATCCCGCAGGAAAACACAGGATAAGGGGGAGGGAACAATGTGGACGGCAACTAATAGCTGGGTTGGTGGTGGGGGAAACGCAAGCATGGTGTGAGTTGAAGTGAGGGGAAGCCAGGACGGGTGTAAATTTCACCCCGTGGTGGGGGCGAAAAAGGACGCAAAAAAGAAAAAGAAAAAGAAAAAAGGAAGAAAGAAAAAGGTGGCTTTTGATGCATGTCCTTTTGCTGGTGGTAGAAACTGGGTGAGGAATGTGAAGGAGGATGGTATGGTGTTAACAGACATGGGAGGCGGAGCAGTAGTGTACTCTCACCAGACGACGCATATGGGAAGCTGTGTCGTGGTAGGTTGTTTTCCTATTGACGACGATCTGGCTTGAAAACGAGACATTTATTTTTGGCGGTTGTTGTTTTCTCTCCCTTGCTGGGAGAACTTCCGGAACAACACACCGAATTAAGGTTATGGGGATAAAACAACAGGGAGCACGCAAGGCAATTCTTTTGGGGAAACCAGAAGAAGAGACGACAAGGGAAGAGGCGGGAAACCACCAACACAAATGTGAGGACAAAGACTCTCTCGAGGGCGCTGCCCCCAAAATCTCATCTCCTTGTTCTCTCCATGTTGTTTCATTTTTTCTTGGTATATTAGAGGCAAGTGGTTTTGGGGGTTTGCCTTTCTCTCGCCACCGCCGGGAAGCAGGAAGATAGTGTGGGGTAAAAGCAAGGAAAACAAAGTGACCCCAAGATTGGGTTATTGCTACGAGCTGTTGCGCTTCTGGGCTTAACGAGCTTTGGTGGGCTATACCGGCAAGTTAGTGCCAAGTCGGGCCTGGCGGCCATGCCACCATGTGTCACCGTCTGGGGAGAAGACCGTTTAAAAGCCTTTCTTGTGGCGGCACGCGGAGAGCTTGGCAAGCCAGTGTGATTGAATATGAAAGAACCTTTTTTTCTAGCAGAATGAATGTCATTGTCTGCTTGGAGAGAAAGAGCAGAGTTGTAATGAGGGGAACAACAGCCTTGTTGTTGGGCGGGTTTTAAGTTTTAAGTTTTAGGATCCCCTCCTTTCTGGTGACGAGTTTTAGGTCGTGCGCGGGAGGAGAGGAAAAAACACTTCTACACGTAGCGTAAACTGCATTTTGGAGTGCTCCTCTTTATAGTTTCTGCAGTTTTCGCAGTTTGACCGCCGCTTGCAGCAAAAAATAACTCCGGGAAGGCTTTTAAGGAAAGAAACACCACCCAAAAAGGAACAGGCCCGCGCATGGCAAAATTCTCCTGTTCCACCTCCTCCCCCACGATTTCACCACAAAAGGCGCTCAACAAAATAGATGTCCTGCTCCCGGCCTCAGCTTATGCACCATTACCCCGCTGTCTCCTCCATTCCACACACTGATAACACGGTGTCAACCCTGCTTTTAAGCTTTCATGCGGTTGTTGCTGCTGTTCCTGTACATTGCTGCTGGCTCCGGGAGACGTGCCCGTTGATTAGAGCCTCTTTGAAAGAGGGAAAAATTTTCCCTATTGTCCCTTTCTCTCCCCCTCCTCCCACCCCCGCCGCTCGGAAGTTTGCTTATGCAGCTCCGCCGCCGGAGAGAGAGGGGAGGAAGTAAGCAGGGGGAAGTAAGCCGGGGGAAGTAAGCAGGGGGAAGAGAAGCCTATAAATAATACCATTGCTTCTGCCTCTTCCAGTCGACCGTAACTTCCAGTCGCCCTTTTTCTTTCCCTTCATCCAGAAAACAAGCACAGTCACAATCACCTCCCCTCTTGTGCTGCACCCTGCTTACCAAGAAATTTCGGAGTTATGTCTAATCTTACCGAGAAAAAGAACGACGCCACTAGCATCGCGTCTGTTGAGGACAAGTACGCTGCTCCCCTCACCACCCCTGAACTCGGAGCCGGCGCTGTCGCCCACAAGAGCAAGTTCAAGTGGCACGTTGACCTCAGCGAGCACCCGCCCCTGATTTTCAACTATACCTTGTACTTGTCGATTTTTGTTTTTGGCATCTTGGGTGCCGCGCGTGGCTACGACGAGGGCAACATTTCCGGCAACATTGCCCTTCCCTCGTTCCAGGAGAAGTTTGGCTTGGCTGACAAGACCAAGTCAGCCAACGCGTTGGCCAACTTGAAGTCCAACATCACCTCTATGGTGCAGTTGGGCTCCATTGGTGGCGCCCTTTTTTCAGTCAAAACGGTGGACTTTTTGGGCCGCGTGCGCGCTTTGCAGGTAGTATGCGTGCTCTGGGTCGTGGGCGCCATTATCCAGATTACCGCCAACAGTGTGGGCCAGCTCTATGCCGGTCGTGCTATCGAAGGGTTGGCCATTGGTCACACCACGATTATTGGGCCCGTGTACTTGGCCGAGGTGGCACCCAGTCCCATTCGGGGCTTGGCCAATGCCATCTTTGCCGGTGCCGTGTACTTTGGGATTATGCTTGGGTACTTTGCCAACTATGGGTGTGTGTTGCAGGTGCCAGCACACATTGATGACCACATCAACAATAACCAGTGGCGGTACACGCTCACGCCCAAGATTATCTTGGCTGGGTTGATTTTTGTCATGTCGTTTTTTTTTTGCATCGAGTCGCCAAGATGGTTGCTCAAGGAGAGAAAGCCCGACCTTGCAGTGCAGAACTTGTCCAAGTTGCGCCACTTGCCCAATGACCACCCCTATGTGATTGCTGAGATTAGTGACATTAACGAGCAGGTGTTGGCTGAACGCGAGGCCACCATACACTCGAGTCTCTTGTCCAACATGCGCGAGCTCTTGACAAAAAAGAGCGTGGCATACCGGTTCTTTTGCATTGCCGGCGCCGCCCAGGTACTTGGCCAGTGGAGTGGTGCCAATGCCGTGACCATTTATGCCAACGAGTTGTTCTCGCTTGCTGGGGTCAAGGGCACAGGCACGTTGAAGATGTCGGCTGTGTTGGGCGTGGTCAAGTTTGTCTCGGCCTATCTTTGTGCTTTTTTCATTATCGATGTGTTTGGTCGCAAGCGCGCCATGTATACGGGTCTCTCGTTGCAGTTGGTGTGCATTTTGTACTATGCTATCTTTTTGACGGTAGTGCCCCAGGCGGCTGAGACGGGCGCCGTGTTGACGCCCTCGCAGAAGCGTGCAGCCACCGGCGCGCTTGCCGCCATTTTCTTGTCGGGCACGGGCTGGACCATGGGGTTCAATGCCCTCCAGTACTTGATTGGTTCGGAGATTTTCCCCTTAAATATCCGTTCGTTTGCCCAGTCGTTGGTGATGGTGTTGCATTTCGGTAACCAGTATGGCAACTCCAAGGCGCTTCCCAAGATGATGCTTGCCATGAACAACTATGGCGCGTTTTACTTTTTTGTGGGCGTGATGGTGATTGGGCTCGTGTGGGCGTTCTTGTTGCCCGAGTTGCAAGGCCGCAGCTTGGAATCGATCGAGGAGATGTTTACGTTACCCTGGTACCAGTTGCGTAACTGCAATAGGCTTGTCCCCGACCACTCTCAGGTGCACAAAATTCGGTATACCAACAGTAGAGGCAACACCGGCGTGGACCATATCCACTATGACTTGGAGAAGGGCAAGGCTTCAACCGAATTTGTCGAGGACATTTTGGAGCGCGAGGGCGACAAGGATGTGGAGAAGAAGGTTTAGAGCTCTGGCTAGCTTAGAATTTTGTTTGATTATGTTTACGAATAAATGGATATTGCAATTGGGCAGAGGCCGTGGCCACAGTGGCAGCAGTGCCGTTTTCTCATTCTCGATTGAATCAACGCTCGGAGTGGTGTAGAAGTGGGGAAGGAGAGGCTTAGTGGCAATATTACCTTATTCCGCCTTGTGCACGTCGTGCATAAACCCACGTCCAGCCCATTTGCTGCACGCTTTTTTCGTTTCAGTGTCTGCTGGAAAAAGAACCCAGCACAGAAGTGATGCGACGGCAAGCAGAGCTGAACTGCTCATAAACTGGCGCTCCTATAAGATAATCTTCAGTATTAAAGATGAGGGGTAGGCCGTCCATTTTTCCCACATATTTGGCGTACCTCTACCGGCTGCACTTTGCATCAACAGGCATTGGTTGATAGCTTTTTACCCATCCCTGTTCAATCACGTGATCTTACTCATCGCACAAAAAATGAGCAGAGCACATTTGATATGAGCGAGACAGCAAAAAAAATACTTCACCCACTTACATTGCATACCCCCCATCACTACTTCCACCATGGGTGTTCCAGCATTATTCAGATGGTTGTCGCGAAAGTATCCCAAGATCATTTCGCCTGTTGTTGAGGAGGACCAGCACGAGATTGGCGGCGCCAAGTATGAGGACACCAACCCCAACGGCGAGATAGATAACTTGTATCTCGACATGAACGGGATTGTCCATCCGTGCTCGCACCCCGAGCACAAACCGGCCCCCGAGACTGAGGACGAGATGTTCTTGGATATCTTCACCTACACAGACCGCGTGCTCATGATGGCGCGGCCGCGCAAAGTACTTATGATTGCCGTGGATGGCGTGGCACCCAGGGCCAAGATGAACCAGCAGCGCGCGAGACGGTTCCGCGCGGCGCAGGATGCCAAGATCAAGGAGGAGGAGATGGAGGCCGATATCAAGAAACGCGAGATGCGTGGCGAGACCATTGACGACTCCATTAAGGGAAAAAAGCAGTGGGACTCGAACGTGATCACACCGGGCACGCCGTTTATGGACCTGTTGGCGGAAGCGTTGCGGTACTGGGTCGCATACAAGTTGAGCTCAGACCCCGGGTGGGCCAACTTGCAGGTGATTATCAGTGATGCAACTGTCCCCGGTGAAGGTGAGCACAAGTTGATGAGTTTTATCCGGCTGCAGCGTGCCGACCCGCTGTACGACCCCAACACCAAGCACTGCATCTACGGGTTGGACGCCGACTTGATCTTTTTGGGTCTCGCGACGCACGAGCCACACTTCCGGGTATTACGTGAGGATGTTTTTGCTGCCGGTCATAAGCGGTTGACAGCGGCGGACCAGGTAGGGATGACGCAGGAGCAGATGGACTCGATTGCGCGTCGCGATAAGCAGAAGCCGTTTATCTTTTTGCACATCAACGTGTTGCGCGAGTATCTCGCGGTAGAGTTGTACAATCCCAGGCTTCCATTTGAGTTTGATTTGGAGCGTGCCATTGACGACTGGGTATTTATGTGTTTTTTTGTGGGTAATGATTTCTTGCCACACCTACCATCGTTGGACGTGCGCGATAATGGCATTGACGTGTTGGTGGGCGCTTGGAAGAATGTGTTACCGCGCTTGAAAGACTATGTCACGCGTGACGGCCAGTTGAACCTTGCGGGCGTGGAGAAGTTGTTGACTGCGGTGTCATTCAAGGAATCGGATATTTTCCGGCGCCGGCGCGAGCAAGACCAGCGGCAGGAGGCGAACCGCAAACGGCGCAAAATGGTATCGGAGCAGGAGAAGGCGTTACGGCAGGTGTACTTACCCACGGTGTCCAAGGGAAAGGAGAAGGCGCCGCTCACAGCGAACACCAATATGCCGTTGATGACCACTAGTGGCGAGCTCGTGGAGGGATTTGCACCGTTATCAAACAGTGACATTGTCCAGAACCGCGATACCATAACCATGGCCAATATGTCCAACAGTACCGCAGCGGCGGCGTTAAAGAAGTTAATTGACGAGAAGAAGACGCCTGTGAGTGCCGTGCAGGCGCAGGAGGTGGCCGAAGCGGAGTCGGTGACGTCGACTTCGGGGGAATCCGAGATGGAGACAACCGAGGGAGAAGCGGCAGTAGCAGGGGAGGACGGTGGAAAGAAACGTCCCTTTGAGGATGCTTCCGAGTCCGCCACGCCTTCGTCGGCTGCTACTGAGAGTGAACAACAGGGGGAGGAAGAAGATGGTGTCCAAGGGGAGGTCAAGATGTGGGAACCGGGGTACCACAACCGATACTACCGCATGAAGTTCCACTGCCGCAGCGATGAGGAAATCGAGGAGGTGCGCCGGCTGGTGGCACGCAGCTACTTAGAGGGCATTGCTTGGGTGTTGTTGTACTACTACCAGGGGTGTCCTTCATGGAACTGGTTCTTTCCTTACCACTACGCGCCATTTGCCGCAGACTTTTCCGACATTGCCGAAATTGCCAAGGAGGGCATCAAGTTCACCCTCGGCGAACCATTCCGCCCATTTGAGCAGTTAATGTCTGTGTTGCCTGCGGCGTCGGGCCACACGTTGCCCGACGTGTTGTCGAACTTGATGTCGCAGCCCGACAGCGAGATTATTGACTTTTACCCCGAGGAGTTTGAGATTGACATGAACGGCAAAAAGCAGAGCTGGCTCGGAATTCCGTTGTTGCCGTTTATTGACGAGGAGCGGTTGTTGGCCGCTGTGCAGTCAAAGTACGACATGTTGACACCCGATGAGACGGATAGAAACACCAACAAGCACGCCGTGCTCTTTGTGTCCACGCAGAACAAGAACTACACTCGGTTCAAGGAGGAGTTGTATAACAACAACGTCGACGGTGTTTTGTCCGTCGTATTTATCCACGGCAAGTCTGGGCTCGCGGGCATTGCCACCAGGGTTGAAGGCTTTGATCCTGCGGGAACCACCAGGTTCCCATTGGGTCAGGGCAGCATGCCCAACTTGGACAACAAGGACTTTTTGCAGGTAGGCTACGACATGCCGCTGCAGAAGAAGGGCAAGTCGATGTTGATCAACGGGTTTATTGCGCCATTCCCGGCGTTGACCCAGGAGGACCGCAACAACATCATCTACGGCTCTTCCAGTGGCCACTACTCCAACCGGTTCAGATCGGCCGACGATAATAGCGGCTACGTGAACACGGGTCCTGCGGGTGCAGAGACGTACAAGATGTACCCCATGCGCCGCGGAGGCTACCGCGCGTACATGGAGCACTTGAAGCTGCCCGGTGGTGGCAGTGGCAACCACGGTGGGATCCCATCGTCGCTTCCAAGGGTGCCGACCCAAAACACGAGACAGCCATTCAACCAGACGGCGTACTTTCAGAATTCGACGCAGAGTTTTAACCAGCAGGGCCGTAATGGCGGCACTGGTTCCTCGAGGTATAATGCTGGTTATACGCAGCAGCAGTACCAACAGCCATACCAACAGAGACAACAACAGCCGTACCAGCAGCAGCCGTACCAACAGAGGCAGCAGCAGCAGCCGTACCAACAGAGGCAACAGCAGCAGCAGCAAGGTAATAACCACCAGAGAAATGCCTACAGTAGAAGACAGGACTAAGGAAACATTGTGTATCTATGTATGTATAAGTCTATCTCACACGTCCTCAACTTATGAGAAACAACTTCCATTCATGGTATGTGTTATCCTTGACGCTCACCTCAATGTCAAAATCGGAGCCCTGCTCCGGAAGTGCGATAATGCTGCCATCAACGCAGAACCGTTTCTGCCGAAGCAGATTGGCGTGACGCACGTGCAACACCGTCTTGTCGCCCTGCTGGATTTTCTTGTATACCACATCGGGGTTATTGACGTGACTGCCGTGGTCGTACACCTGATTCATAATGGTCATGATGTAATTCTCTCCACCGTCTGTTCCGTCACTAGCATCTTCTCTGGTGTTGAAGGAAACAAGGTAGAGATTATCCTCATGAATGTCTCCCTTTGGTGAGATCTCAAATGTAGGCTCAAACCGCTGTGACGCCGTAAGCAACCAGTATGCAAACGGACCGGTCACGGTATTGCTGTCGTTGACTACAAATTCGCCCTCATATCGCTGCTCGCTCTTCAAGTTCTGGCCCGCAGCAATCTGGAACCGCTGTAACCCGTGCTTGCGGAGCTCCGGGGTGTCGCTATCGGCCACGAGTGAGGCGTGGAACGCCCAGCTCGCAACCACTAGGAACCGCAAGCTGGGGGGCACTGTCCCGGCATGAGTGTCGCGCACCAAGTAGTACGAGCCGTTGGGGAAGGCAATGTCGTACGTGTAAAAGGGCGCCGGCGCACGTGTGGAGGCGACGAGCTGCACCACTGCCTGCACCGGGTCCGTCAAGCTTAGCGAGAGCGCCAAGCTGTTGCCCGTTCCCGCTGGAATGGGAAATACAGCAACGGTGCCACCGGTGTGTGTCGGCAAGCCGTTGACAAACTCGCCGATGGAGGTGTCACCACTGATAAATATGACAGTGGAGTCGCCCTCCGGGAACTTCTGTGCGAGCTCCAGGATCGAGGTCGCCGACCTTGTGGGAACGTACTCGTGCTTGACGCGAAGCCGGGAAAACAATGGGTGGATGACCTGTCGGTACAAGTCCCGCTCCTCGGATCGACCCATACCCGAGTTCACCGAGTCAATGATAAACACTTTGTTGGCGGTGAGGTGTGTGGGGAGGGTTGCGTGGGTGAGGTGTTCTGTGGAGGTGGTGGCAGTGGCCACTGGGTCCGATTTGAGCTCGGAAACGGCAAACGAGTACCGCACATTGGCATTACCCAAGTGGATTAAGGTGTTTTCGTAGTGTATTGTGGCATGGTACGTGCTCATGGTGATGATACTGGTGGCGGCCACTAGTGTTGTTGTGTGTGGTCACTAGTGTGGTTGGTTTCCCAGTCTCGATTTTTTGCCTCATTTTTTCCTCCGCCACAGTCGATAAGGCTGGGAATTAAGCATGTTGGTGGCCCGCATGCACAAATATGGGAGCACACGTTGGATGCCCTGGCCGGAGTTATTACCGTCACCCCGTGCTTTGAGTGAGTCACACAATGGAAGACAAGAGAACCACCGCCCCAGTGAATATGCTCTATTTGTGGGGCAATCAGTCATTGCCGAAAGCTCACTCCTGCAGCGCGAGGTACGGCGGGAGACCACTCCACCTGCACAGCCCGGGGCGCGGCTTCAGCATGCTAGCAACTACTACATGTTTGTACTCGCAATAACCAAAACCACTTGCTGTCTCCCTCTGAGACTGCACACCATGTTTCTTTTAACGCCGGTCGGAAATAAGATTGAGGCTGTGGTCAAGTAGTGCGTGGTCACGAGGAAAACAAAATTGGGTAAGTTGTGGAGGGTGTGTCACAACCAAGAGCTGTAAAACCGTAGACTGTTTTAAGGCAGGACGCCAATAATATGCGCTCGCTACTGGGCGTGCAGAGGAAGGTCTTGGCAGGAACCAGGCATTGAATGGCATTACAGCAGAGGCACACGGGTACTGCTCGTGGGCTCACTCAGCTGATTCTAGGGATCAACTAAACACCGCCTTTCCCCCTAAACCATCCTAGTTTCAGATCACACCAGCAAGCATGTATTCTGCTGGTCTCCCTAAATGTGCTTATGCAATGTTTTCTTTTTTTTGTTTACTATCCATGTCCACCATCGCTATGCATCATGTGAATTTTTGCAAATGGAAAACGTTTGCCAAGCCTCGAATATTTACGAACTTTGGCCTATTATAAATACCGGCACAGCTTACCCCTTAATTTGCAGTCCGGGCCTACCTTCTCGCCATTCACACCAAACCAGTCACCGACGCACATGCGTTTTCCATACTTCCTTTGCACATTCTTCTTGTTGCTTCAAGTGCTAACCCAGCCGATCGCCATTTTGGTGCCTGACGACGTGCCAGAGCAAGATGATTTAATGGGGCTCGCCAAGCGATTTGGCTTCCACAAGAGAGATGCCCGATTCAGTAGTGGGCATAGTTCGTCTGGCAGTTCATCTCACGGCTCTAGTGGTTCCAGCGGCTCTAGCGGTTCCAGCGGTTCCAGCGGCTCTAGCGGTTCCAGCGGTTCCAGCGGCTCTAGTGGTTCCAGTGGCTCTAGTGGTTCCAGCGGCTCTAGCGGTTCCAGCGGTTCCAGCGGCTCTAGCGGTTCCAGCGGTTCCAGCGGCTCTAGAGGCTCTAGCGGTTCCAGTGGTTCATCATCTGACACCAAGGGTGGATCTTCTAGCGGTTCCTCCTCGTCTTCCTCGGGCAGCTACTTGTCAGGCTCGTTTTACAAACCTCCCGGGTACTATGCATACCCTACGAACCAGTACCACTGCGGCATCCTTTCTGGGCGATACGGCTGTGGGTATGGTTCCTTCTATGCTCCCACGGCCATTGCCGCTGCCGCTGGGTACGGCACTACCCGGTACCACGGTGAGTACAGCAACATCACCAACTCCACCGGGTACAAGTCGGCTGCGGGACACACCACTTACCCCTCGATGGGAATGATCGCCGCAGGTTTGCTCCTAACTGCAAGTGTCGTGATAAATGGGTAATTGCCAAATGTTATATAGGTTTGTATAGTAAGCTAGCTTGTTTTTAGAAAGTATCATCAAGGAGTAGCTCCAGCATCGACATCAGCATCCGGAAGCTTGAGTTTGACACATCGACACTCTTTATGTATTCTTTGGTGTCTACAATTACTCTTCACCAGGAGCATGTGATATGGGCGCTATTATCTGGCTGAAGTACTGATCGGTTCCTCTACCTTCTGAACTGCTGTCTTCTAGTTACAGGCAAAGCAAACCCATAGCTGTGCCCAGCGTATACTGCTTTGTCCAGTCCAGAAAATGGTGTGTGTGTGTGCATCCGTGTAAATGCATATTTCCTCATTGCCACCGCCGTTGTCGTCACAGGGTAATCCATATTTCCCTTCCACTTATCTTCTTATATGCGCTTTATGTAGTACCTAGTTTTTTCTTCCCTACCTCGCACGCTACCACCTATCTCTTTTTTGTCTCATCGCATCGCTTGTGCAAACAAAACGGAGAAGGCAAAAAAAAAGTTGAAACAAACTTTGTAGCCTACTTCAGGTCAAGCGCAGTAAAAACACAGATGCCAGCCACCGCAATGGAGAAACAAATCACCATCAGCATGGACCATTGCCGTCACTTGTATGAAGCATACAGAACACACTACCTGTTGACCAAGCATGCGCTTGCGTTCCAGTTTGACCAATCCGTGGCGGTCACTGACAACATCACCCGTTTGTGTGCCTACGCATTAGACAACCCGTTGGCCACCTACTACGCGTTCAAGCCCATCTTCTTGGAGGTGGTGGCACGGTGGATCGGTTACGCGGGGACGTTTGAGGATGAGCACGCACGGATGCACCAGCGTGAAAAGAATAACATTCCCGGTTCGCTCATCTTGGAGCGCTTGTCGCGCCTCATCGGCATCTCGCGCGAGTACTTGAACTTGTTTGAACACTTTTTGGCCACCCACGAGTTTTCCCAGCACTTGCACCAGGCACAGGGGAGAGAGTTGGAGGGGATTCTCCTTGCATTCTACCGGTTGATGAAGTATGATTCCCAGAGATTCAGGCAGTTTGTGAAACCGAAGGAGTTGTACGAGATCATCCAGAACAGTAGCAGCAGCAACAACAAAAACAGAGACAATACCACTGCCACCACCACCAATGTGGCAAGATACCTCGGCATCCAGGTGGTGTGCATGTACTTAGAGGCAGCCGAGCTGTCCAAGAACCAGATGATCAAGACGCATATAGGCGATGCTGACTTGCTGTCCACATACGAAGGGGACGTAGTTGACTACACGTTCCTTGCCTTGTTGGAGGCCAAGCGCATCGCCAATTTCTTAAGCTTGCCGAGCTATGATAACATGCCAAACACGAATGTCGTGACAATTGCGGCCACAAACTTGTCTCCGATGGTCACCTCGGTATGCGGCGTTTTGGTGCCGAAATTTAATTACTCTAGCAGCAGCGGCACCGCCAGCACTAGTGCTAACACTACAACCCCCACCAACGACTTTGTCCCCACAAGCAAAGCCATCGGTGTGTTGCGCCAGTTGGCCACCCATATACAGCACAATAACCCGGTCATGTTGTATGGTAAGGCCGGTGCCGGCAAGACGTTTTTGATCAACCAGTTGGCGTGCGCCATGGCGTACACCGACAACATCGTTAAAATCCACCTTGGTGAGCAGACTGATGCCAAGTTGTTGTTGGGCACGTACGCGTCGGGTGACAAACCCGGCACGTTTGAATGGCGCACCGGCGTGTTGACGTCGGCAGTGCAGGAGGGAAAGTGGGTGTTGATCGAAGATATCGACAAGGCGCCCACAGAGGTGTTGTCAGTGTTGCTTACGTTGTTGGAGAAGCGCGAGTTGTCTATCCCGTCACGTGGCGAGGTGATCACGGCTAAGGTCGGGTTCCAGTTGTTTGCCACCGTGCGCACCGCCAACGACGCCAAGAAGGACTTGGTACCCGACTTGATTGGGTTGCGGTTGTGGCAGTTGGTCAAGGTGCAAGAGCCGGACAAGCTCGACTTGCGCAACATCCTTGTCACCAAGTTTCCCTTGCTAGTGAAGCTCGTGCCCGCATTCATCAAGTGCTACAACGAGATCTTGCGCATCTACTCGCTCTCGTCGTTTGTATCTTTGAACAAGGGCTCTCACCCGCGTGTCATATCCTTCAGGGATCTCATGAAGTTCTGTGCACGGTGCAGCACCATGCTCGGGAACGAGGGGTATACTCAACCGGACCAGCTCTTGGAGTCGAACATGTTTGACAATGTGTTTGCTGAGGCCGTGGACTGCTTTGGCAGTGCTGTGACCGAGCTGCAGGCGTTGACGCCGTTGATCAACGCTATTGGTGAATCGTTGGAGATACCGACGTCGCGCATCCAACTTTTCCTCACCAAGCACGTGCCGGTGTTTATCAACGACGACGACAAGTTAAAGGTAGGCCGCGCCACATTGAAGAAGCTGTCGCAGGACAGAGCGTTGCACGGCGCCACCGCTAGTGGCAAAAAGGGTAGCGGCGGGGCTGCATCTTCCTCGTTTGCCCGCACCGTCCACTCGCTTCGGTTGATGGAGCAGATTGGAGTGGCGGTGGAGATGGTGGAGCCCGTGTTGCTCGTCGGCGAGACAGGTACTGGTAAGACCACAGTGGTGCAGCAGGTAGCCAAGCTCATGAACAAGAAGTTGACTGTGATCAACGTATCGCAGCAGACGGAGGCCGGCGACTTGTTGGGCGGGTACAAACCAGTTAACACCAAGACGTTGGCGGTTCCCATCCAGGAGACGTTTGAGAACTTGTTCCTTGCCACATTTTCTGAAAAGAAGAACGAGAAGTTTTCCAAGATTTTGACTAAGTGCTTCAACAAGAGCCAGTGGAAGAACGTAATCAAGCTCTGGAGTGAGGCACTCAGGATGGCGAGAGATATACTTGGAGAGCCCGACTCGGAGGCAGACCAGGATAGCAATGGCGACGGCGGTGTCGATGGTGCTCCACGCAAGAAGCGAAGACTCAAGTCGTTTGAAAAGTCGATGTTGCTCGACAGCTGGGTCAAGTTTGGCAGCAAGGTCAAAGAGTTTGAGAAGCAGTCGTTGAAATTGGACAGCTCGTTTGTGTTTAACTTTATTGAGGGCTCGCTCGTGAAGGCGGTGCGCAACGGTGAGTGGCTTTTGCTCGACGAACTCAACTTGGCCACCTCTGACACCTTGGAGAGCATCGCAGACTTGCTTTCCGAGAAAGGGCAACGGTCGATCTTGTTGTCGGAGCGTGGCGACGTCGAGTCCATCCAGGTGCACCCCGACTTCCGCATCTTTGGGTGCATGAACCCGTCCACCGATGTGGGCAAGAGGGATTTGCCCTTGAGTATCCGTTCGAGGTTCACGGAAATCTATGTGCACTCGCCCGACCGCAATATCCAGGACTTGTTGGCCATCATCGACAAATACATTGGCCGATACGCCGTTGGTGATGAATGGGTGGGTAATGACATTGCTGAGTTGTACTTGAAGGCGAAAGCACTTTCTGAGACCAACAAGATTGTTGACGGCGCCAACCAGAGACCGCATTTCAGTATCCGTACGTTAACGCGGACTTTGGTGTACGTGTGCGACATTGTTTCCATCTATGGGTTGCGGCGGTCCTTGTATGAAGGGTTCTCGATGTCGTTCTTGACGTTGTTGGACGGGAAATCCGAAGACATTCTCCAGCCCGAAATTGTGAAGTACACTATTGGCCGGTTGAAGAATGCAAAATCAGTGATGAGCCAGATCCCGCCAGTGCCGACTGGTGGTGGCGGTCGTACATTTTCCGATGGCAGTGGCGAGTACGTGCAATTCAAGCACTACTGGATGAAGCACGGCCCCCACGATATTGTGCCCCAGCCGCAGTACATCATCACCCCGTTCGTGGAAAAGAACATGCTCAACCTCGTGCGCGCCACCGCTGGCTGCCGATTTCCTGTGTTGATTCAAGGCCCCACCTCTGCCGGTAAGACGTCGATGATCAACTACCTCGCCAACATCACCGGCCACAAGTTTGTGCGCATCAATAACCACGAGCACACCGACTTGCAGGAGTACTTGGGCACATATGTGTCGGATGCCACCGGCAAGTTGGTGTTCAGGGAAGGTGTGTTGGTGGAGGCATTGCGCATGGGCCACTGGATTGTGTTGGACGAATTGAACCTCGCACCCACTGACGTGTTGGAGGCATTGAATCGTTTGCTAGACGATAACCGCGAGTTATTCATTCCTGAGACGCAGGAGATGGTACATCCGCACCCGGACTTTATGTTATTTGCCACGCAAAACCCCCCGGGGCTCTATGGTGGACGCAAGATGCTTTCGCGCGCGTTCCGCAACCGGTTCTTGGAGTTGCACTTTGACGATATCCCTCAAGATGAGTTGGAGATTATCTTGCGCGAGCGGTGCCAGATTGCGCCCTCGTATGGGAAAAAGATTGTTGAGGTGTACCGTCAGTTGTCGATGCAGCGGCAGTCGACGCGGTTGTTTGAGCAAAAAAACTCGTTTGCCACGTTGAGAGACTTGTTCCGGTGGGCCATGCGTGATGCCGTAGGGTACGAGGAGTTGGCAGCCAACGGGTACATGCTCTTGGCTGAGCGCGTACGTAAAGAGGACGAGAAGCTCGTGGTGAAGCAGACCATCGAGAAAGTGATGAAGGTGAAACTCGACATGGACGCGTACTACCGCAGGCTTGAGATCGGTGATGTGTTTGACTCTGATGCCACTATCGTGTGGACACGCGCCATGCGCCGGTTGGCGGTTTTGGTGTTTACCTCCATTAAGTACAAGGAGCCCTTGTTGCTTGTGGGTGAGACTGGGTGCGGCAAGACCACCGTGTGCCAGGTGATTGCAAAGTTCCTCGCCAAGCAGTTGGTCACCGTAAATGCACACCAGAATATGGAGACGGGCGACTTGTTGGGGGCGCAGAGACCGGTGCGCAACAAGTTGGAAACGAAGCAGCGGTTGATGGCTCACTTGGTGGAGTTGTTGAGCAAGGTGGATGTACAATTGCCTGAATCCTTCACGTTGGAGCACCTTTGGGATTTGTTCGTCTCCGTAGACATTTCCGAAGAGCATAAGGAACTTTCCAGTGTCATCCGACACGAAAAGCAAGAATTGTCGTTGCTCTTTGAGTGGAGCGACGGCCCGTTGGTGCGCGCGATGAAGGAGGGCGATTTTTTCTTGTTAGACGAGATCTCATTAGCCGATGACTCAGTGTTGGAGAGGTTGAACTCGGTGTTGGAGCCAGAGCGCAGCTTGTTGTTGGCCGAAAAAGGAACCGAAAACTCGTTTGTGCAGGCCGCTGATGGCTTCACGTTCTTGGCGACAATGAACCCCGGTGGAGACTATGGCAAGAAGGAGCTTTCGCCGGCGTTACGCAACAGATTCACCGAGATCTGGGTGCCGTCGATGGAGGATTTCAGCGATGTACGCCAGATTGTTGAGTCGCGGCTCATACTCAAGCAGTTGGCCCATCCAATAGTGTTGTTTTCCGAGTGGTATGCCAAGGAGTTTGGCGGAGGCCATACTAATAACGGAGTGATTTCCTTGCGTGATATCTTGGCGTGGGTGGATTTTATCAACTCGTGTGAAGGCGGCAAGCAGAACAACTCCGATGATGACGATAATGCGTTTGCCGCGTTGTACCACGGTGCGTCTATGGTTTTTGTAGACGCGCTAGGTACCAACAACACGGCGTACTTGGCTGAGAACGAGGTGCGGTTGCAGCAGACCAAAGACACATGTGTGGCCAAGTTGGGAAAGTTTGCCGGGCGCGACTTACATCAGTATTCTATTGATAACAGTGCTGACGCCATGGTCACCGTGACAGCGACCCCCGATAGCCTTGTTGCTGGCATGTTTTCAATCCCAGTGGTGAACAACAGAGCCCACAACAAGTCGTTCAACCTTAGTGCGCCCACTACCGCCGCCAACGCCATGCGCGTGGTGCGTGCCATGAAGGTGAAGAAACCCATCTTGTTGGAGGGAAGTCCCGGGGTGGGCAAGACCAGCTTGATCACGGCGTTGGCAAACGCCACCGGCAACCCGCTCGTGCGCATCAACTTGTCGGAGCAGACGGACTTGGTGGACCTTTTCGGGTCCGACGCGCCCGCAGCGGGCGGCAAGGCCGGAGAGTTTGTATGGCGCGATGCCCCGTTCTTGCGTGCGATGCAGCGTGGTGAGTGGGTATTGTTGGACGAAATGAACCTAGCATCGCAGTCGGTGTTGGAAGGGTTGAACGCGTGCTTAGACCACCGCGGGGAGGCCTATATCCCCGAGTTGGACAAGACATTCAAGCGGCATGCTAAATTCACGGTGTTTGCGGCTCAGAACCCACAGTACCAGGGCGGCGGCCGTAAGGGGTTGCCCAAGTCGTTTGTCAACCGGTTCACCGTCGTTTACGTCGACACCTTGAAGCCGCGCGATCTCGAATTGATCTCACATCACTTGTACCCCACCGTAGGTGCGTCAGACTGCGCCAGGTTAATCCAGTTTATGGCTCGGTTGGAGGACGAGGTGGTCACACGTAAAGCGTGGGGCTCCGCAGGTAGTCCGTGGGAGTTCAACTTGCGTGACACGTTGCGGTGGTTGGGTCTCTACACTGCGGGAAACCTCAGCGCCAGCACCACGCTTGCCGATTTTATCAACATGATTATCTGCCACCGGTTCCGTAACTCCGAGGACCGGGCGCGGGCCCAAAAATTGTTTGCTGCCATCTTTGGCTCCATTCCCACCCGTGACAACTACTTTGCCATCTCCGATACGTTTATCCAGGCCAACGGTGCCGTGGTGGCGCGCAAGGACGTAGTTCAGCACGTGAGCGGCGCCGGTTTGTTGCCCTTACAGTGCAACTATGAGTTAATGGAGACAGCTATGCGGTGCCTCTCGCACAACCTTCCCTTGATCTTGACGGGCCCCACCAACGCGGGCAAGACCGACTTGGTGCGGTACTTGGCCACTGCCATTGGCGCCAAGCTTGACATCTTTGCCATGAACAGTGATGTCGACTCGATGGATATCTTGGGCGGATATGAGCAGGTGGACTTGTCGCGCGAGATGAACGCGTTTATCAAGTACGCACAGGCGATTATCACTACCTTAGTAGTTTCCAACCTTGGTTACGCTGATTCTGAAGGCGCGGTATTGCGGCAGGCGTTGGCCGTACTTGCGGCTATCGCCCAAGGTAACACCACCACTGACACTTTTGGCAAGTTGTTTTCACAGATTGAGCGGTTTGTGGACCTACACTCAACACCAGAGACACAAGAGCTTCTTGCGTCGGCCAAAGCGTTGTTGGAGAAGTTCAGCCAGGAGACAAGCATCAAGTTTGAGTGGTTCGACGGATTGTTGGTAACTGCAGTTGAGCGCGGCCACTGGTTGATTCTCGACAACGCCAACTTGTGCAGCCCCTCGGTGTTGGACCGTCTCAACTCGTTGTTGGAGACCAATGGGTGTCTTGTGATCAACGAGTGCAGCTTGGAGGATGGGCTGCCCCGCATCATTCAGCCGCACCCCAACTTCCGGTTGTTCTTGACCATGGACCCAAAATACGGCGAACTTTCGCGGGCGATGAGAAATCGAGGCATCGAGGTGTACATGGAGTCGTTGGAACGAAGAGCGACATCCTTCGATGCGCGGCTTTTGGCGATAAGTACTCCCTCTGTCGATGTACCATTGTCGGAAAGGATCAACGGCTTGAATGTGGATCAGGATAAGGTCCCCGTGTCCACCTACGACTTTGTTTCCCACACCGACATGAGAAGATTCGCATTGGTGGAGGATTTGTTAGGGTCCGTTTCAGAACCTCTGGCGAGCTCGGTGTGGAGCGTGTTGGCGATGCACGATTTGCCGCGCGTGGACAACTGGGCCCGGCTCGTTGGCGCCAGCTGCCAGTTTGGAGCTGCTAGCGAGGCATTCATCGAGCTGTTAGTGGCCATGTTGCATTCCATGAAGGAAAATACCTTGTTGTCGCGATTTGCCGAAATTCACACACACACGGACGAGGTTGTAGCCAACTTGATTGGTACCGTGTCTTTTGCCGCCTTTCAGTCGACGCATCCCTTGGTGAACATGTACATAGCCTCATCCATCACCAACCGCACCACCACGACATCCGAATCCACCTTAGTGTTTGAGGTCTGCAGCGAAGTGTTGCAAATGGCTGCTGTCTTGCACAACCTCGAGCAGAGTGCAATGAACAAAAAAGTGCACGAGTTGACGTACCTCGAAAGGTCGGCGGCATTGGCATTGGGCCGCAACATCAAATTGCGGCCTCGGTTGCAGGTGTTTGCCCTTGTGCAGAAGGTCCTCGCATATGTGGTGGGCACTTATACCGCAACCGCACAACGCACATTGTTCTCTGAGGTGGTTTACATGCCGCTTTACGAACTCATCATTCTCTGGAAGGCGCTTGTGCAAACTGCTCATGACAACAACGAGTCGAAGTTGAGGGTATACCAGGAATTGTTGGGCAGGTGGTGCCAAAAGTACACTGGCTGTAGCGCCATTTATCAAGGGTTGCCTGAGATGCAGGCTGCAGTGGCTGAGTTTGCCAATGAGCTTGCTCTCACTACCGGTAAGTCCATGTATGCCATTTGGGAGCACTTCCGCGGCGCGTACCCGCAGTCTGTCGAGGCATGGGACTACTTGCAGCGATTGTTTTCGTTGGTTAACGAGTTTGATGTGATATCCAAGACCCAGTACCACGAGACAGCCGAGGCCGTAGGTCAGTTTGGCATACTTATTGGCGACTTGTACCAGTCAATTTTGTGCGGCGACTACGACGCTGCCGAATTGAGCAAGGTATTGGATAATCTCCAGAATGGCATAGGCAGCTTGCGAGGCGTGTCGCTGCAGTTCTTGGTTGTGCGCGTGAACCAGTTTGCAACCGAGTTTACGGAAATCTACAACTTTGTAGCTGCATCTGCCGGCACTACCAACAAGTTACTCCAGTTGTACCCATACACGGAAACGTCGATGACCGGTTTGCTCAAGGACAACTCGTTCAAACCGTACCCGAGGATCTTTGACAGCTTGTGGCAACAGTCTGGCAAATCCTATATTGACGGGTTATTCACTGATACGTTGATGAGTGCGGTCTTGGAAAAGGTGCACACTTTTTCCGCTACCATACCGGGTAAGGTGCTCGAACAGGCGCGCGTGGACTTGTCACTCCTCTCCAAGCTGCTTGTAATACACTCGGCGAGCGTGTTGCAAGACCAGAAGCAGGTGTTTGCCATGGTGTTGCGCAAATGGTTTATGGAAGTTGCCAAGGCGCACGGTATCAGCGGTATGGATGCTACTACCAGTGGCGACGAGCTTGCCGAGACAGTCCTTATCCAGTTGGAAGAAGCCGATTCCGAAGTGCGTGACATCTTTGAGTCATACTTGCTACCAGCGGTGGTGTTGTCTCACAACGCAAAAAATATACAAACCCTTGGCCGCAGCTGGGTCTTGTTCTCCTGCGGGTTGATCCAGTTGTTTGTGCCCAGTACGCCGTACGACCCTGCAGTTCGCGAGTACGTCATCCACAAGGTCTTTGAAGACCAACAGGCGGCCGCACGCCAGCTCGTGGACAGCTGGAGAAGCACACGCAAGGTAATCAGTGGCGACACTGAGATGTTCGTGGAGACGACATTGCATAATCCTAAGGATATGCAATTTCCCGCTAACCCCAAGGTGTACCGCGACTCACTGTCAAGTGAGGGTCTTTTTGAAGAGTGGAAGTCCATAATGAGCGCCGGAATTGACGTGGCACCTGTGCAGAAATTGTTGGAGTCGGCCATGAGCTTGACTGACATGAGTGGCCACCAGATGCGCACGTTTCAGAACAATACTGCTCAGTTTATGATGCGGATGCAGCACAACTTTGCCAAGTACGCAGACTTGAACGATATCTTGTGCGGGTTCGTGTACGGCATGAAGTTTGGTTTTGAATTGATCCAAATCCACAATGTTCAGGGCGCCTACACATACCCCCAAACGTGGTCTGTTGACGTGGTTAACTTCGCTAGCACCGAAGCCGTGGTGTCCACATTTGATTCTGCGCGCCGCTTGGTCAAGAGCGCGCCTCTTGATGTGCCCACTGCCGAATACTTGATGTCGTTCTTTGTGCGCGTGGGTTACTTACACCATTCAACCAGTCAGCAAACCGCTGATATTGGTGGGATCTTAGATCAGGCGCTCCAGTCGTTATACTACAGATGGTCGCTCCGTCGGATGAAGGAGGAAAAGGAGGAGGCGCAGAAGGGGAGCTTGTACAAGTACTCCGATCCCAATGAAGACATTGAGGGAGACTTTAAAAGGTTATTCCCCGATTTCGAAGATGTGTTGGATGTGGACAGTGGTAGTGCCGCTGCCAAGAGCAGCCACAGCTTTGAGGCAGTGTATGAGCGCATAGCTACCCGGTACGTCAAGCACTACTTGTGGCAGGAGAAGGAGTCTATTTGCGACGTTGCACAGGAAGGATCCGAATTGGTAGAGCTCTTGGGCAGGTGCTATAAACACGATTTGAGCCAGGCAGAAAACAATGCCTCCGTGTTGGCGTCGTTGATGAACAGCTTGGCTCGGACGGCTGAAAAGTTTAGCCACTGCGACCAGTTCAACTTTTATGTCGACAGCAACCCCGCTGAAGTGAAGCGTGCACTCGTGGTGATGTCTGGAGTGTACCAGCTATCGACCAAATTGCTCGAGCAATGGCCTGAGCATGCTACGTTGAAGAACATTGTGTTTTCGTCCAACGAGTTCTTGTCGTACCCCGTGGGGTTGCCTCTTGGCCGGTACTTGCAGAAGTTGGAGCATATCTACACGTTGGTGGCGGAGTGGCAGAAGTACGCGTCGAGTCAGGTTTCGTTGAAGGAACAGTTTGATGTCTTGACCAATTTGATTGTGTCGTGGCGCAAGCTCGAGTTGTCGACGTGGAAAGCGCTCTTTAGGTTTGAGGAGCAGGCCGTGGAAAGTTGTATTGGCAAGTGGTGGTTCTACTTGTTGGAAGTGATCATCATACCTCTCCTCAATGGAAAGGAAGAAGAGGAGAAGGGGGACGCGGCAGTATCACTTCTAGCCGCGTTGAACATATTTATGAGCAAGGCCACGTACGGGGAGTATGCCAGTCGGTTGAATCTTCTCAAGGCGTTTCGCAACCATGCAGTGGAGATTGCTGCAGCGAATCCCATCGCCGATGCGCTTTCCAACTTTATTGCCTTTTACTCGCAGTTTGAAGGAACCGTGGTTAGTGCCATCGAAGTCCCAAAGAAGAAGTTGGAAAAGGATGTGTCCGAGGTTATTTTGTTGGCGAGTTGGAAGGACGTCAACATTGACGCCCTCAAGCAAAGCGCCCGCCGGTCGCACAACAACCTATACAAGATTGTGCGTAAGTACCGAGCGGTGCTTTCCACTTTGGTAGAGCCGCTTATTATACAAGGTTTGGCCACTGAGCGGAATACTATTCTGCGGTACTTGCCATTGCAGGTGGTTTCCCATATTGTTGACAGCCCTAAGAAGGTAAGTGAGATTGTGGAAACACTCTCCACCTGGAAAGAACGGCCTCAGAGGTTCCGCAACATTGCCCTTGTGGAAGCTAACATGAAGGCGTACGTTGAGCGTATTAGTCAAGAGGAATTGCCTCGGTTGTCTGAGTTTGCCGAAGACGTGTTGGGGGACATGGAGAGGTTGAGAAAGGAGACACCAGCCCACTTGACAAAAGACAACAAGAAGTTGGTGGCCGCGCTCAAGACACAGAAGCGCAAGTTGTTGAGTGACACCATCCGAGAAGCGAGACGTATTGGTCTCAAGACTAGCTTACGTGCGGATATTCTTGCCACACAGGGCTCGGTCAATTTGATCCTTGCAAACTCTGTGGCGCTTGAAGGTACAGCAGCTAGCGGATGTGATACTGCATTTTTCCGTGTTCTTGACCTCTTGCCGCGGTTGCGAGCAGCGGTGGCTAACGCGGTCGAGGATGTGCCCCAAATCGACATGGAAAAGGGTCTTTCGGCAACAGAGAACTTGGTACACATATTGGTGGTACTGCGTGATCCATTGAAGACCCTTGCGTCTGGATTTAGCAAAATTGCCCTTCAGTATGAAGAGCTTGGGCGCTTTGCTGCCTTGCGGAACGAGGACCAAGTGTTGGTCCCTGTGAGTCTCATAGATTCCCTCTCTGTCAACCTCAGTAATACGAGGAGAACAGGTGCGTGGTTGCAGAAACTACTCGATCACGCTTCACACACCATGAGTTCCGTCAACCAGTTTGTTGCTGTGGCAGACAACGACGTTTTTAGCGAGATGAGCAGCAAGTTGGCCATTCTTAGCAAGGAGTTTGATGGAGTTAGCCTGGTGTTGACAAGAAGCTCTATCAGGGTGGTGGAAAAGTACGTACAGTTCATCGAGGAGCTCGTATCCGTGCTCAACGCATGGAAGTTCAAAAACCCAGTGGTGGGGTTCGTTGCTGATGTGGTGCTTTCCTGGATACACGCCAACCTGACTGGGGGTTTTGTGGGCAACTCCACTTCCTTGACGGAGTTGAAGACTGTGGAAGACCTTGAGCGCAATTTGCGCGACCTCTCATCATCAGTGCTTTTAGCTGTGCAACAGGTGGTGCAGTGCCAGCCTGATGAGATTACGCGCGACGATGATGCGTGGTTGGTGCTGTCTCAGAAACGCACGAGACAGTACGTAAAGCACTTGCACCTAAAAACTATTGGTACCAAGCTTGAGATGTGTTTGCAGATGGTGAGGGCAGTGGAACATAATGATCATACTTCCTCTGTTGCTTCTGCGTTGGCATCGTTCACATACCCATTGGTGCACCGGTACTTCCAGTTGTGCCTGGCAGTGCTTGCCAAGGCGAAAACGAATTACAGCGACATTTGTCTGGCCACCTACACGTTGTCGTGTGCGCTCTACACTTTAGCCACCAAGGGTTTCTGCTCGCCAGAGCCGCCCAGTGAGCAGAAAGACAATGATAACATCCATGAAGGCACTGGATTGGGCGACGGAGAAGGTGCCACCAACAACTCCAAGGATGTAGAAGATGATGAGGACTTGGCGGAGGATGCACAGCAACCAAACGAGGAGAATCGGAATAAGGATGATAACGACGACGAGAATGACGATGCCGTCGACATTGAAGGCGACATGGCGGGAGATTTGGAAGAGGCATCGGACCAAGAAAATGAGGATGAAAATGAAGGCGACGAGGATGAAGGTGAAGAGGATTTGGATGAGGAAATTGATGATATCGACGACCTTGATCCTAATGCCATTGACGAGAAGATGTGGGACGAAGAGGTGAAGGAAGATAAGAAAGAGAAAGATGCCGACAAGGGTCCTGAGAACTCCACTAACGATGCCGATATGGAGGCCAATGAGGATGGCGAGGCAAAAGACGAGGAGCAGAAGAAGGATGGCGATGAAGCTCAAGATAACCGGGAAGAGGGTGATGACGACGAAGAGGGGGATGAGGAACAAGACTTGGGCGAACAAGAAGATGATGTCAAGAATGAGGAAAACGAGCAGTTGGAGGACCACGTTCCCGAAACCGAAACCTTGGATCTTCCTGAGGATATGAACTTGGATGGCGAAGATGACGAAGAAGGGAAGGATGGAGAAGAGGAGGACAGAGAAGGCTTTGACGACGAGATGAGCGACGTTGAGGACTTGTCGAAGGAAGAGGATACGAAGGTAAAGGAGGATGATGAGAAGGACGAGCAAAATGAGCAGGACAATTCCAATATCGATGCTGAGGGTAATGACGATGAGACAGAAGATCAACAAGAGGAGCAAAAGGACGATGAAGCCACTGTTGAAAACGAGATTGAAGAAGATGTCATATCTGACGAGGAAACCCTTGGTAAGAACCAAGAGAACGAAAAGGACAAGGAGGGCGGAAACGAGAAAGATGAAGACGAACAGGCTATCGAGGGGGCAGAAGGTTCTACCAATTTCGATCAGCAGGATATTGATATGGACTCAGCCACTAAGCAGGAGGCGGGCGAGAAGGGTGAGGGCGCCGACAATCAAGCGATAGACGAGAATGACGACGTGGGTGCCGCTGGTTCTGTCTCAGCCGAACAGCAGCAGCAAGAAGACCAGTCACACGAGGAGTCTGCGCAAGACGACGCGCGTGAAAAAGCCAATGAGTCGTTGAAGCAATTGGGTGACTCTCTCAAGGAGTTCCACCGTCGGCGCCAGGAGATCTTGGAGGCCAAGATCAGCAACGACAGGGACGAAGAGATGGACGAGTCGGCACGCGAAAAGCCAGACGAGTTCCAACACATTGAAGGAGAGAATGCCGACTTTGACACCCAGGCCTTGGGTGCTGCTGACAAGGAACAGGTGCACTCGATTGATGAGGACAAGGCCATTGATGACGAAGATGAGAATATGGACAAAGCACCAGAGGTGGATGTAAAAGAGGAACCACAGCAAGAAGATGTGGACAAGCAGGAAGAGCCCGAAGCAGATCAGGAGCTGGTGGGCGATGATCCCGATGGTGACTTTGAGGGCCAGTCCAAGAGCGCATTTGTTGGAGAGCGCAAGATCAAGAGCGAGGAGGAAGAAGGTATATTTAGCAAGGAGTTGGAGGAGGATGTGGAAGACGAGGATATGGATATGGATGAGACCGATGCTGCTGACATTCAGCTTGATGCTGATGTCGATGTTGCTCCCATGAGCTTGGACGAGGCGCGCAAGCTTTGGCGGTACAGTGAGTTGGCGACCCAAGAGTTGGCGTCCGGATTGTGCGAGCAGTTGCGGTTGATCTTGGAGCCTACATTGGCCACCAAGTTGCGCGGTGACTACAAGTCGGGCAAGCGCTTGAATATGAAGCGCATTATCCCCTACATCGCCTCCGACTTCAAGAAGGACAAGATCTGGTTGAAGCGGACCAAGCCATCCAAGCGGCAGTACCAGATTATGATTGCCGTGGATGACTCCAAATCAATGAGCGAGAGCAAATCGACCGAGTTGGCATTCCACAGCATTGCGTTGGTGTCAAAGGCGTTGGGTCAGCTTGAGAGCGGCGAGCTCTCCATTGTCCGCTTCGGCGAGGACGTCAAGGTGGTGCACCCCTTCGACAAGCCATTCAACAACCAAGAAACGGGTGCACGCATCTTCCAGTGGTTTGACTTTCAGCAAACGCGCACGGA
This sequence comes from Zhuliangozyma boniae, assembly GCA_002094185.1. Taxonomy (NCBI): domain Eukaryota; kingdom Fungi; phylum Ascomycota; class Pichiomycetes; order Serinales; family Debaryomycetaceae; genus Zhuliangozyma; species Zhuliangozyma boniae. The sequence goes on from MXQC01000005.1 coordinate 54,490, forward strand.
CATGCGGCAGTTGTGCGACCGTTCATTGCACATTTTTGAGGACGCCAAGGCGACATCGAGCGCCGACTTGTGGCAGTTGCAGATCATCCTCTCTGATGGCGTGTGCGAGGACCATGAGACGATTCTCCGTATGGTACGCAAGGCACGGGAGGAAAAAATCATGATGGTGTTTGTGATCATTGATGGCATTAACTCAAAGGAGTCAATAATGGACATGAGTCAGGTGAGCTACGTTGCAGACCCCAACACGGGTGCAATGAAGCTCAAGGTCGACAAGTACTTGGACAGCTTCCCCTTTGAGTTCTACGTCGTGGTGCGCGACATTAACGAGTTACCCGAGATGCTTTCGCTTATCTTGAGACAGTACTTTTCCGAGGTGTCAGCGATCTAGATGTGTGTGTATTAATCCTATTATTGTATTGATCTTTATCAGACCCTATCGTGTGAAACCAACTCGTGTGATATGCAATCCCCGCATAATGCAAAATGCTAGATATGAAACAAAAAGATGGGCAGAGAAGCAGCTCTCGGAATTCATGCCTTCTTGGCTAGTGTTTTTTGTGTTGTTGCTCCATCCTTCTTGTTGAGCACCACCTTGGCCACCACTATCGACATGTCGTCAACCTTGCCCCCCTGGCTCTGGTTCAGGCCGTACTTTTCCGGCAAGGAGTTCACCTTTTCGTTGTACGGTGTGTATGAGTAGTCGTCAAATGCCACCTCCTTCGCCTTCACTAGAAGCTTGTTCGCCACCACCTTCATGCTGTTGTTCTTGGCATGGGCAAACTCGTTGAGGTAGTTGGCAATCTCCCACTCGTACAAGTTGTCGGAGATCCCGTCCGAGCACAACACAATGTAGTCACCCTCCTGCAACCTGCATGTGTCGATCCAGGCGATGTCTGATGGCATCACGTTGAGAGTGTGGGTGCCAATCTGTTGCGGACATAAATCCGACACCATCTGCTCCTCGTTTGCCTTGACAATCTTACCATCGCGGATGATAAACAACTTGGAGTCACCGATACTCACTATCATCAACAAGTCGCTGCTCAACATTCCAAGCACCAAAGTCGACGACCCACGGAGCTTCTGCAAGTCCATGAGGTGCGACGTGTGCAAATAAGAGTCGTCCAAGATTTCCTGGATATCGCGTGGCTTCAAGTGGTGCGGTGCATGGCTGATCTTGTACTCTGTCAACAACCGGCTGAGCGTCTCCACCATCGACCGCGACCACACCCCGCTCGACGAATCCTTGCCCTCGTTCTCCCACCCGGACACGCCGTCGGCCACGGCAAGCACCGTCGGCGATACCAAGATGGTGTCGTCGCCGGCCTTGATGGAGAGAGTATCGCTGGGAGAGCCTTGGGGCCGGCGCCGCGGCAAGAGCGAGTTCAACTGCGTGGGGTCCGTCAAGTCCGACAACGAGTTGACCGAGGGCACGATCGAGTCCGAGTGGTAGCCAAACGATGCGTGGCCAAACTCAAATTTGAACTTGTCGGTGGCAATCTTCTTCATCTGCTCGCGCGTCACCAAGGGATATTGCATGTAGGGGATGATCTCGTCCACGGGGCGTGCTTGTTCTTTCTGGCTGGCACTCCCGAACCCCAAAAAGTAGTTGCGGGCGCCCTTGAAGAGGGACGAGTTGGAGTAGCACCGCTGGGAAAAAGCTCGCGTAAGAAGCGGTAGTGTTTGAGTCCTGCACAACATGGTAGAATGTATATTCTCTTGCTGTTGCTGCTGGAAGTAAGTGCTATTGGTCGTGTTACAAGAAAAAGAGGGATGGGAGTGGCAATGATTGGTTTGTATATCTTTGCTGGCAAGGGGAAGCCCACCAAACAAATCAAGAAAAATATTTTAGAAAAAGAAATGAGGAGACGGGTTATATGCAGGAGTCCATTTCGGACTTTCGAGCAACCAGCGAGTTGGAAGGCGAAGAAGAAGGGGGAAGAAGAGGGCGGAAAGGAAGGGGATGTTGGGGAAACAAGGGTAGCTGTGTTGCCAAAGACACTGTTGGGCTGCTTTTTTCCTTGTGCGAGCACTAACATGCAACATGTTTCTCCCTTTTCAAGCCCCTTATTCTTCTCTACTCATCGCTATAGCAATAATGTATCTCATTCCGGGTTTTTCCTTCTACTTCCCTTGCTTTCGCTACACAAATAGCGCAAAGGCTTTTTCCGCTTTCGGGTACTGCGATATAACCTGCCACGCAAGGGTTTTTCGCGCCTTCTTTTATTTTCGCATCAATCACATCCCAAAGTCTCTGTAAAGTCATAAATGTTTATTTCTACTTTTTTCTCGGAGTTTACTCGGCAACCACCGCATCGTGAATGACCTGGTATGGAGCGTTGAACCCGGTGTGGAGGGTAAACTGGGCGTTGCCCTGGTTCACCAACATCTCCACCCCAGGCACCACGTTCCAGCCAAACTTCTCTTCGGCAAGCTGCATGATCGGCGTGACCCGCGGCTTGTAGCTGGCCTCCAACAACGTCGGCGTAAACTCGGGATTGGCTTGCGCGGCGCCATTGGCCAAGAGCCGCTCCACCTTCTGCACGACCTCCGTGTCTAACGGCTTGTCGGCAGGAACGCACGACACAGCAATCGACACCGGCGCCGCCTGCGCTGCGTCTTCGGCTGACTCCACCACCTCTAGGTTGTACTCGCTGGAGAACGAGTCTTTAATCTCACGTACCTTGGCCGCAGTGCGGTTGACCAAGTAGATGGTCTTGCACCCCATCTGGTGCAACGCGTACACGGCCGCACGCGATGTACCACCGCCGCCAACCACCAAGCCGTTGACGGCTGCATAAGCGAGATTGGGCACCCTAGCGCGCGCAAACGACTGCGTGATGCCCACCCAGTCAGTATTGTCGCCGAGCATCTGCTTGGTGCCATTGGAGACACTGCCCTCAATGGGCACCAACGTGTTGACCGCGCCAATGGTCTTAGCCGCGTCTGACAACACGTCTGCGTACTTTATAATGTCCAACTTCAACGGCATGGTGACGGCCAAGCCGCCAAAGTTTGGCTGATCAATCAACTCCTTGTACACCACGTCCACGTGCGTGGAATCAAACCGGCCAAATTCATAGGGCAATCCCAATGCGGCATACCCGGCATTGTGCAAGTTGGGCGACCGCGAGTGTTCGATGGGCGACCCAACTACCCAGAACTTCTTGGCCACGAACCCACCAATCTCGGCAAACGCCCGATTGATCTCTGCGAACGACAACTGACCGGTACCTTGCGGCTTGTTGGGGATCAACGCGTGGGTAATAGGCGTGAGAACACTGTTTAACACTCGCGACAACTTCCCACGCTCACCCATGTTTACGGCAATCAACGGCTTCAAGGCGTTGCGCTGTCTAAACTTTTCCAACTCCAAGTTATCCTGCATAGACGCGGCAGTGCCCACCAACTTGATCGCATCTGCGTTCAACGACACCCCCTGGTTGTACCGGTTCTGCCACTCGACATTATCCCACTTTAAGGAACCTGTGAAGTCGTGGTGCGAGGCGATGACACGCGTGAACGTGCGCTTGTCAAACACCTCCTCGATCAAGTCGTTGGGGAACGTCAACTGGAGGTCAAGATACTCGACACCCAACTTGATCCCGAGCAAGAGCAACTCGCGCAACTGCACCACCTCATCATCAGAGAAGAAGCCGCCTTGGGACTTGGTTCTTACTGTGTACATGATGGGCAAAGCCACGTGATTTTTCAACACGGCCACTTGGTCGGCCACAAACGACGGATGCGTGCTCTTCAAGAGGTCGACACGCAACTCCACTGCGCTGGCACCGGCGACAATCGTCTCCAAATGCGACAATGTCTCACTGACATGCAAGTCTGGGAACGTCAACGTGACAAACGACGACCGCCCTGTGGGAATCACTACCGACTTCACGCCCGTGATGGTCTTGATAAAACGCACAAACGTCGCACGCAAGCGTTGAAACTCAGTCTTGGTGGTGCAGTTGGGCGAGTAAAAGTGGTAGTTTGAGCATTTGTGGTACCACTTTTCCCGTCTTAACCACACGTCGATCACCTCGCTACTGTACGCGGGGCGCGTGGTGTCCGCCGATAAGAAAGTTACTGTCTCATCCAAGTCGCGGTGCAAGTGCAACACAATGCCGCCGGAGGAGATGTAGTTCTGCAACTGCATCCTGGCCTCCTCACTCTCGACAATGCCGCCACCAGTAGAGATGACGTGACCCTGGCTGTACTTGGCAAAGCACTCCTTGGCCACGGCCGCCTCCTGATCCCGGAAGTAATCCCAGCCTTTGTCCTTGATCAAAGACTGGATACCCGTACCAAGTTTCTGCTCAAGGTACTGGTCAAGGTCTAAGAATTTGAACCCCAACGCCGCCGCCATCCAGTTGGACAATGTGGTCTTGCCCGCAGCGCGCATGCCAATGACAATGATGCTTCTGTCGCCATTCACCAGAGAGGACTCCTGTGTCGCGGCCGCCTGGTAAGGAAGTTCGTGCCCATCGAGCTCAACGCCAAACTTGGAGTGCAACACGTCCCACCACCCAGGCCACGTCTTGCCCGTTGTCGACCGCTGCAAGATCAACACCGGCTCCTTGCACAAACCGGCAAGTAGGGAAAAGGACATGGCGACCCGGTGGTCATCATAAGAGTCAATACCACGCTTCTCAGTCGAGGGCGTCTGCAACTCACCAATATCAATCCCGTGCACTTCAATGCCATCGGGCAACTCGTTGGCGTGCACGCCAAACTTGGACAACTCTTTGACCATCGCGGCAATGCGGTTACACTCCTTGACCCGCTGGTTTGCAATGCCGGTAATAGACGTCGACTGTGGACCGCGAGCCACAGCCGCCACCACTGATGCCGTCAAGAACGCATCAGTCATGGGTTCCATGTCCACGTGTGGCAACGGATTCAACTTGCCACGGGGAGGACCAGTAACCGTGGTGGATGTGGCCGTCTGTTCCACCGTACACCCCATGGGCTTCAACACCTCTACGGCAAAGCGCGCATCGCCCTGCAACGACGATGACCCAATGTTGGGTACGGTGCACGAGGTGCCCGTCATTGCCGCAAACGCCAACGGGTATGTCGCCGATGACGCGTCCGATTCTACCACATACTCCCTGGGGTTGGTGTACACACCCTTGGGGATATGGTAGGTGTACTCCTCGGTGGCAGATTTAGTGACCTCGATGCCAAACGCTTTCATCATAGCGCACGTCATGTCAATGTACAACTGCGAGATGGGCTTACCGCCCACCAATACCAACGTCACGGGCTCATCGGCGTAGGGCGCGCACATCAAGATCGACGACACATATTGTGATGAGATTGTAGCGGCCAATTCGATGCGCCCGCCCTGCAAGCCCTTGCCCGCCGCAATCACCAACGGCAAGGACCCTTGTTTGTTCAAGTAGGCGATATCGGACCCATTGGAGCGCAACGCGTCCACTAAGGGGCCAATGGGCCGCTCCTGCATCCGTGCATTGCCCGTCAACACCACGGTGGACGAACCGCCACCTTGGCTTGGGTTGATGCCCACGAGCGAGGCCACCGTGGTCAAGAACCGCGAGGCGGTGCCGGCGTTGCCCAAGTATAACTCCTCGCCGCACGTCAAGAGCTTACCACCATTACCCTTGACCACCACGGTCTCACCGTTATCCTCTGATGAGACTTCTGCGCCCTTGAGCGCGGCCACTGCGTCCAACATGTGCTTGGTATCGTCCGAGTGCAACAAGTTCTTGATCCGCACCTCACCCTGGCCCAATGCTGCCAATATCAACGCCCGGTTCGAGATAGACTTGGACCCGGGAGGCACAATCACATTGGTGGCAGGCAAATCGGCAAAAGGATGTACAAGCACCTCGTCCGTCAACACAAAGCTTAAGTCCTGCTTCGACACCTGGTGCGCCTTCAACTGGTAGCACCGGCCGATCTTCTCTAAGAGCACGCACCGGATCTTGCTGCCGTCGTTTTTCTTGTCAATGGCCATCTTCTTCAATAAAATGTCAATATCGACGTAGTGGCGCTTGGGGCCCACCTTCTTCAAGAAGCTCTTGTCGTCAATGGATACGGGCAAGCCGTACGCCTCGAGGCACTTGGACAACCGCGCCACCGCCACGGGTGGCAAGATGCCCAAGTATCTCGACAACTCGGCCTCTTTGATCATGCCGATGGACACGCACTCGCCGTGTAAAGCTTCGGGCGTTAACACGGCCTCGATGGCGTGGCCGATGGTATGGCCAAAGTTGAGCAAGTTGCGCAACCCCGACTCCTTCTCATCCGAGGACACGACAAATGCCTTGACGCGCACCGACTCCAACACAGTCTTGACCATGTCGTCTTTAATTGTCTGCACGTCCGGGGTCTTGGACGAAACAACGGCGAGGAACCGCTTGGCAAAGTTCTCCAACCTCGTAAACTCCTCCTCGTTCCAAATTGCCGCCGTCTTCACCACCTCGGCCATGCCGTTGATAAACTGTCTCGTGGGCAACGTCTCCAAGAACGACACATCGCAAAACACATACTCGGGCTGATGGAACGCGCCAATAAAGTTTTTGCCCAAGGGCGTGTCAATCGCCGTCTTGCCGCCCACCGACGAGTCTACCATCGCCAACAAACTCGTGGGCACCTGCACCACGCGCACGCCGCGCATAAATGTGGCAGCAACAAACCCGATCATATCGCCAATGACCCCACCGCCCACGGCCAAGATGACAGTGTCACGGGTGCATCCCTGCTGCAACAAGAAATCTTCCACCGCGGCCTTCGTGGACCTGTTCTTGTTGTTCTCTCCGGGAGAGACGTAGTACGAAAGAAGGCGCGACTCAGGGCGGTACACCTGCAACTGGTGCTCAAAGTCGGCGTGCAATGTCTGGAACGGCTGTGTTCTCGACATGTTGGTGTCGGTGACAATCACATACGTCGACGACGCCAAGTTAGCTATCACCTCTTGCACAATGTGGTCCTGAATCCCGTACCCCACATGAATAGACTCCTTGCCCAAAATTGACACTTTCTGCACGGACATGGTGGGGAGTGAAGAAATGGTGAAGAATTGGTTGTGGTATCTTTTGGTAGCTGGGATGTCTCTAGAACGTGCTCTCCCTTCTTGGGCCACCTTTTTTCATCAAAAACTTTTTTTCAGGTCCAGTGTGACTCAGCGGTCCAAATATCACGTGATTGAACTCTATCTATATATGTGGTGCACCAAGGTGGATCTGCTTTATGGGTACTTTCCAATTATTTCCTCGACATAGAAAAAGCAGTCGTCCTTGGTGGCTTTGGGGTGGTCCAATTGCCACGCCATGACCTCATCCAACACGGGCTTCATCCATGGCCCCGGCTTTCTGCCTAGTCTCTTGGCCAAGGCAGTACCATCAAGCAATGTCTTCAATAGGTGCACTTCGGCCAAATCGAGCTCGGCAATGCGCGTAAAAAGTAATTCGTAGTGGTTAACCACGCCCTGCACCACCCGGTTAACTTGAGGCTCGTTGAACAACGCCTCGTTCTGCTCCGGGTACGGTACCACGATCTGTGGGTGCACGTCCATAAACTCCATCACCCCGTGTATACAGTCCAAGAACGCAAGCACCATAAGGTTCAAAGGAGCAAACCCGGGGAACTGGCGCAAATAGAGTCCCAACTCAGACCGCGTGATTGAGGTCTGGTTGGCAAAGTACTTGTCCACCACGCCGCGGTCCTGCAAGCAAATGGCGGTGACTCTTGCAATGTCAGCCTTCTTCGCCATGAGCCCCTGGCGCATAAACACGGTGATGGCGTCGCGGTGGGGCTTAGATACGGGACAGATATGATACGGGTGTAAGATCACCGCGAGCCAAAACACGTTGATTACGTCGCCGTGGTTCTGCGGGAGGAGGAGGTCGTCCGCCAACACATGCCTGAATCTCTTGGTGGTGGCAAAAACAAGGTGCTTGAAGTTGGGGAAGATGGTGCTGGCAATGGACATGTGCTCGGGCATCCGCTTGCACGCCTGCCGCAATAATGCGCCATCAAAATGCTCCTCCAACTCGGGCACGTAAAAGATACTTTTGGCAAGCCCTACATAGTTGATCAACTGCAATCCGTATGCGGGGTTCTTGCTGGTCAAGATCTTGCGCAACTCAATCTCGACGCGTTCCTTGCTGATCTTTGTCGCCAACGCCTCCTTGCTGCGTTCGTCCTTCATGGCCGCAAGCGTATCGCCGTCAATGATGAAGTTGAACCGACTAGCAAACCGAATGAGCCGGATGATGCGCAACGGGTCGTCCAAGAACGTCTTTATCGGCAGCAATGGCGTGCGCAACACCCCCTGCTGCAAGTCCTGCAATCCCCTCCCCGTGAAGTCCTCGATCTTGCCCTGGTTCAAGTTGAAGAACAAGGCATTCAAGGTGGCGTCGCGACGCATCGCGTCCTGCTCGGGCGTACCAAACTCGATGGTTGGAACGCGACTGTCGTGAGTGTACTCCTCGGAGCGCAAGTTGACAAAGTCAATATCGATGCCAAACAACTTGGTAGTGCACGTTTCCAAGTGCTTGGATTTTTCCGGATTCATCTTAATGGTGTGCGTGTGGTTGGGGGCCAACTCGGGCCGGTGCGCCTTAAGGTACGCATAAAGCCCGTGGGCAAACTCCTCGCCCGACAAGCTGTTGACAGCAATATCGATATCGTGGCTCTCGTTTCCGAGGAGCTTGTCGCGTACCCACCCGCCGGTGATGCGCAATTCGAGGGGCTCACCCACGCCTGCCTGGGCGTTGTAGTGGTTGCAGTAGCCCACCAACACGTCACGGATGCTAGTCTCGGTGACATTAAGCGTGATGCTATCATTGACGGGTCTCTTCATGGTAAGGTGGTGTATTTTTCGTAGTACGTGCGTGGCGATGCCGGAGTATCTAAACATGCATCAAGGACTGGTGGGAGAAGATGGGAGGGGAGAAAAGAGGTGTGGAAGAGAGAAAAATAGATCAAAAGGGTTAACAAATGGGATCAGAAAAATGTGACAGCACCACAATATTGATGATCCACGACGTACACCTTTGAATCATAGGGATTTAAGGTAAAATACCATGCATGGAAAGCATGTACAGCTGTAGCATCAGATACTCACATGTTAATCTAAACAAACCAAACTAGTCGTCACCAAACTAAAAAAGGCAGAACAAGTATCTTCCCCTAATTCTTAGTAGCCCCTGTACCCCTGCTTATCCGTAAACGGGTCCTTTTCCTGCTCGTCATGTCTGTACGACGTATAAACCGGTTCGTAGCCATTTGTGTTGCTCTCCGAGGGGGCATCCCGCGTGAAATATGCCGCCGCCGGTTGTGGCTGGTAGGCAAACTGCTGGCTGGTATAGCGAGGTGGGTACATGTTGGGGTTGACGTAGGGCTGGGGCTGCTGCTGAGGAACGTACTGGGTTTTTTGCGTGCTCCGGCACAAGCAGCAGCAGCACGCATCCACGCACTTGGCGCCCATGAACAAGCACTGGAACAAGGTGGATATCACCCAGATGATAACGAGCGCCGCCACCACGATCAACACGATGGTAATGATCTTGCACGGCCTATTGGCCATGCATGTGTCCCATGACTTGAAGGACTGCGCTGTCGTCTTGGCACCATCAAACACGTCTCGGCTGTGCAATTCAGGAAGGAACATGGTGGTACTGTATGTATGTGTATGTGTGTGTGTGTGCTGGTAGTTGCGTATCTATGAATAGCTATACGCGACGTATCTGGGATCAAGGGTGATCTGGAAGGAGCGGGCGGAAGGAGAGCGAGGAAATAGCCGTATATAAAAGAATCGGAGCTACCTCTCTTGTACACTCTTTTCCCCTTTTTTTCCTGGCCGCAAGGCTCAATGCCATAATGCTAAAAATAAACAATACACTCTTTTTCTTACTGTGTGGGTTGTGTGTGACGCGCTCCGCCCGATTCTGAAACATTTGCTGGCACTAACTTAATTTTCCCCCTTCTGCAATTAATTAGTAGGCACGTGATGCGTGTGGAGATAATAGGCGCAGCAGAAGTAGCTCATCACTTGGCTCCACACTTGGCTCCACACTTGGCTCCTGGTCCTCCTTTGTGGCTTGGCAGGAGATATTCCCCTAGCACCAGGGGTGGGGAAGACCTCCACATGACCTCCATGTATTCCCACCCAATGTGGCCCAACTCGCCCTGGCTCTTAGCCCCAGTGCCAGTCAGATGAAAAAAAAGTGTGCACCAGACACTTTGTTCTGCTCCACCCCATCACCGCCATGTCCAACCCCAGCCAGGACCTCGCGTTTTACAACGACAATTCGCTCATCCCCGACGCCGTACTATTGTCGCCACACTCGCGCTTGGCCACGATCACCCATGTCCAGGGAACGTGGCCCACCTGGCTCGTCAACTCGCTTATCGAGAACGCTTTGGAAGGCACTGCCGTACACGTGAACCAGGACTTGCGCCAGCAGCCGCGCCGGGCCAAGGTAGTGGTGGTCTCGTTCGGTAACAACGAGGAGTACTACGTCAAGAATTTGCGCAAGCACAACGTTAATCTCACCGACTTTACCTTTGTCGACAACTTTACCCACTTGTTCACGAAACAGATTCCCAATCCCGACGATGCCGCGGCCGATGTCAGCAAGTTGTTTGACAGTATAAGCGTAATCGATCCCAAAACAGTGGTGTTTGTAGACTCGCCCGAGTTATTGCTCTACGCCACTAGCGTGACCTCGGACCTTGTCTTGGCAAACTTGCTAAAGTTAAACAGGCAATGTCGCCAGATGTTTGTTATCAGCTACCGGACTGGCGCTGACGCGGACTACAAGCTCACCGACTATTTGGTCAAGTTGTACTACCGGTCGAGTCTCAACATCTCGCTCGAGCCGTTATCCACAGGCCGCGCCAAGGATATTACTGGCAGTATCACCATTACCAAGGGCGCCATCCCTCTTGGTGACGACAGCGCTCACGTCAACGAGCGTGAGTACGTTTTCCACTTGGTCAAGGATTCCGTCAAGCTATTCTACCGCTAGCGCTTTCTATGTAGGTTGTATAAATCGTCCAAGGCAAACTCGATGGCGCACCGCGACCACAACAAGGGGAACAACGGCCACACCGACCGCTCGCCCACCACGATCCAGTAGGGGATGTTCTCCATCGTCTTGTGTACGTCAAACACGCGCCCAAAGTCGCGCACAAGGTACCGCAACTCGGGCACAATGGTGACCTCGCGAATCGAGGCGAGCGACTGCAAAGACGTGGGCTTTTCGTCAATAAAGAACCGCTTCATCATGTCATTAAGTAATCCAAGTTTGTTCAACACCACCAACCGGTGCTGGATCTCCATTCCGATGGCCGTCTTCAAGTGCTTGAAAAAGTTAGAGCTGCTATCCTTGGCGTACTTTTCAATATCTTTCTTGCTCATCTCGCGGGGGATGCCGCGAAGGCTGATGGTGCCATCGTCAGCCTCACTGCTGCTGCTCCAACCATTTGCATTACTGCTATTGCTGCCATTTCCATTGATCGAGCCATTTCCAATGGTCCAGCTACCGCTACCGCTGCCACTGCCACTGTCACCCCCGCTCGTCTTTCTCTTCTTTTTCGGCTTATCATACCGCACCTTGCCGTACGAATGGTAATGCTTCAAGTCGTTACTGATCAACGGCGCCAAGTACGGTCGCGCGAGACTGATGACAAAGTGGTTCACGTTAAATAGCTCCGTTAACCGCGTGTATGGCGAGTGCTGGTTCAACACAAACGTCACATTGTTGTCACTCTTGTCCTTGTTGCCAAACTTGAAGTACTGTTTGTTGTACGTCACATCCTGCGGCTTGAGAAACTGCACATCGGCATCGGGATTCTGCGGCACAATCTCGTTGTTGAAATCCTTCACATACAACTGTACATTGTCCGACAACACACCCGTGCCAATGGAGGCGTAAATTGCAGTCCAAATAATCACATTGGGCGCGGTGATGTAGTTTAGCAATGACGGAACAGACTGCTTCGTGGGATGCACCACAATGTTCAAGATCTTCTCCGTCTTCATATACGCCTCCTCAAACGTCAAGTCGCCAATGGTGTCGCGCACAAACTTGAGAAAAAGTAAGATGTCCTGCGAGTACCCCTTCTGCACCACGTTTTCGATAACGTTACCGTACCGCTCGTCAATCTCGTGATTCAACAAGTCGATGTTTTTCATCAAGTCGGCAATGTCGGTTAAGATCGGCGTCAACTCCTCTTCCGTCAGCGTACACACCAAAGATGCCACAGCAGCACCTACAGCGCTGCCGCCAATGATCCGTGGCAACAATCCCTTGAAGTACAATGCCTTGATCACCCCCAAATGGCACAATCCAAAGAGCGACCCGCCCTGTAACAACAACGCCGTGCGCCCAAAACTCTGCCGCGCATCGTGGAAAAAGTCCAACTTTAACTGCTTGCTGTTCATAATGTACTCATCATTGTCGGTGAACGTGTCGTTCAAGTAGTCCAAGCAGTTTAAAACCTCGTTGATGTACTCTTCGATCTTGAACTTGGTGCCCATGTACGACTTCAAGTAGAGCCGCTTTTGGGCAATGCCACCAAAGTTGCGGATCAATCCGGACCGTAAGAGAGACATTATCTGCAGCGAATCCGCCCGCTCACGCGCGCTGTGGAGCAACTTGATGCGCTCGTCAAGCAACACATAGTCATAGTGCTTGGAGATGAAATTCTGCCGCCATAAGTCCATATTGGTAAGCTTGTCGATCTCAAACGCTGTGTACCGCCACTCAGTATAGTCGTTCTCGTTGTTCAACTTCTTTACAAGCTCCTTCAATGGGTCTTTGCGGTTCCACACCCGGTAGAGTCGCCGCGCCCAGAACAAGCATATGTCGCTGACAAAGTCAGTGATGGCCCACACAAAGCTCGGGGTATAGTTGAGCACAAACGCGATGATCGGTAACAACACAAAGTTCACAATCCGTCGTATCATAGCACTGCATAAAGGAGGAAGGTGGTGAAGCTGGTGCTGTTTTATGCTGTTGTTGTTTTCGGTTTGTGCTGGCTTCTTTTGGTGCATGGAAATACATGTGATTATATTTTTTCTCTTTTTGGTCTAATTGCCCCACACAAATTGCAACAAAGCCGAGACACCACTATCATCTATGTAATACACTATTCCCCGTCTTTTCCGCCCTTGATGAACTTTTTGCTCCGGCTAAACAACTTTTTGCCAAACAACGACGCGTGTGAGCCCGTGCCCTCCACTTTATCCTTGACAATCGACACTGTACTCCGGAGCGAGTTGCGGCGGCGCAAGTCACTATGCGCCGCGTTCAGGTACGCCTCGCTGGCAATGCGCCCAATGTGGATGTTGCTGCTGGTATCACTTTGCTTCAAAGTGGCATGGAGCCAGTTCTGGATGCCCGTGTCGTACTCATACTCCTCGGCAAGCGCCTTTTTGAATGCAGCGATGCGGTCCACCGACTGTGAGAGGGCAATAATGCTCCGCCAGTCGGACACGGGGTACCTGGTTGGCGTGAACGTGCGGTACGTGGTGGCCATCCCCACTGGCAGCACTTGCGCTGCCTCGGAGGTAGCAGAGCTATCTGACGCGCAGCGCGTGTCTCCGGGCGGCACCAAGCTCGCGTACTTTGTGGGCAACGTCTCGCGTGTGAGATTCTCCTCCTTGAACAACGCCTGGGGGTAGTGCTGGTCCTGGAGCACCGACTCACCGGTTGTGCTATGTGTGAGGGTGTCGCCGTTGGAAAGTGCCCCGCGCGAGTGGTGGTCGTCCTCGTCATGGTTTCCAGAACCGCTCTCATTGTCTCTCTTCTCGTGATTGTGCACATTCTGTTCTTTATCTTCATCATCGTCGGGATCCTCTCGGATGGACGGCATGGCAACTTCAATGGTCTCAGGAACTGAGTCATCACTGGAGCCTGACACAACGCGGCTCAAACCCGAAGATCCTCTTGCTTTGGCAAAAGTGTCGTAGGTGCTGGTACCAGAATTAGGGTTAAAGTTGATCGCCGATTCGTTGTCGTTATCGTTGATAAACTGGTTGCGGAAATTGTCGGTATCGGGGTTCCACCCGCCAAAGTTGAATGTGGCCGTGCTTGCCGTGGACGTCCTTCTGTTCAAGTCGAAAGGCTGCGTTTGTGGTTCTACCTCCTTTTGTGATGTCGTGTCAAATGAGAGCTTGCCGGTGGATAAGGAGCCCGTGGAAGCAACAGGGTGCAATTCGGGAGGCGCTAACTCGGGTGACGCCAATTCTGGAGTTTTGAACTCCTGTGAAGCCAACTCGGGCGTTCTAGACTCGTGCGAAGCCAACTCGGAAGAGACCAACTCATTCAGAGTACTTCCAGAACTGCCAGCATGGTGCACGCTGGTTTCTTCCGATTCTGTCACCGTGGTTTCCTGGTGTACAGGGGTTGGTGCTTTCCGCACTGAGGCCTTGCGCCCAGCCAAGCCGTGGATATACTCGTTATGCTCCTTCTTAAACTGGAGCGGCTCAATGGGAGGCTCATTATAGGTTACCAAGTCGCTGCCGTAGGCGCCAAACGACGTGTCTGCAAGCGCCGGATACGACATATCGCTGGATGTGGTGTCGTGGTACTGATTGTGCCCATTATGTCCATCATGCCCATCTTCTCCAATTGGGGTGTTGCTCAAGTCTTTGATCAACGAGTCAATGGTGTCTCCTGACTCATGTGGCAAAAGCCTATTGGCGTCTTCTGTGTGATGGGTATGCTCGACTTTTGTTGTGGTTTCATAAAGGTCCTCATTGCTTTCGTGGTTGGGATTGTATCCCCAATCGTCATCCTCGCTCTCGTCGTCCTCGCTACTATTGAATCTATCTTTGTCAATCGACAATACAAGATTGCTGGGATCTGGTGTGGTAGTCTGGTGCACCACCAGTCTATCTTTATCCGTTTCTTCTTCGTCCACCTTGTGCAACCCATCGCCCTTGATTGCCAACTCCACTGGCTCCTTCAGGTACGAATAGTCCGAATGGAAACTGGCTTCGGAAGCAGGAGTGTCTGGCTGGGAAAAGTGAGTATCGTTGGTAGGAGTGGGCGGCTGGTAGGTGGGGGTGGCACCGGTGTTGGCCGGCGTCTGGAAAATAAACGACTGGGTGCTGCTGTTGGTGTCGTATTTGAACCCCAAGGGTGACAGTTGCATGGCCACGTGTGCAACATCTGCCGGGAATCGCAGCGATGGGCTTGGCTCATGTGCTACGGGCGTTTCTAGTCCTCTGCTGTCAGAGGGCGAGCGCTGGGATGAGGGTGCATCCAGTTCGGGATATTGGTGCAAATCGTATGCATATTCGTTGCCCTCAGGAGCCTCCTCTTCCTCTTTCTCGGGCTCCTCCTCCTCCTCCTCCCCGCTATCGCTGCTTATATGGGACTTTCTGTCCACAGACAAGACTAGCCCCGCAGTCGATGTCCCCAACTTTGTCGATCTCTTGTGCTCACCTTCACCCTCAGCTTCTGCCACTTCTCTCACTTGAGGCAAGGGGGGCGCTTCGCTGGGCAACTCGAATATCTGGGGAATCACCGTCTTTTTCTGGTCCGCCTCCACTTCTGCCTCGTCCTCATAGTCACCGTGCCCATAGTCGTCTTCGCCCCAATCACCATATATAGGCACCGACTTAACCCACCTCGTCGATTTCTGTCTTCCAAACTGGTCGGCCATGTTGGTAGTGGTGGTGGTTGTGTTCTAAAACGTCACTTTTTTTCTCCCTCATTCCCCCTTTCTACATGTTTAACTATTTTTGTCTTTTGATCTCTCGTGTAATAGCCAAAGTCGTGTTTTATGCTATGTATCACAGATCTCTTATTTGTGATATTCATTCGTGCAACTAAAGAAAAGTAGTAACCAGAACGTACACTACTTCTAAACCTACAACTTTCCCTCGGTGTCCTCATTCTGAATCTTAACCACTGAGGGGTATAAGTCGCCCAAGAATCCGCCCACATGCCATACGGCAGCGTCAACCACACTGATGGTGCCGGTGATGTAGCTGGCGGCGTCCGAGAACAAGTACACGGTGTTATCGGCAATGTCTCTGGTGGTACCTTTCCTCTGGAGAGGAATCTTCTGCTCCAAGGGCACCTCAGTAGGAGGGTTTAATCTCGACATGCCCTCGGTGCCGTCAATGAAACCGGGAGCAATACAGTTGGATCTGATGCCCAAGGGACCGAGCTCAACGGCCAAGGCATTGCTCAATGCGTCAACACCAGCCTTAGCGGCACCCACGTGTGACTGAAAGGGGATACCGTAGTAGTGCAAGGTAGCACTAACAAATAGGAGTGCACCCTTGTTCTTTCTCAACTGCTCAAACGTAACCTTGGCGGTGTTGAACGAGCCCAACAAGTCGATGCTGACCACAGACTTGAACGCGTTCGATGACAAGTGGTTGAAGTCTGCCAAGAAGTTGCCGGCAGCGCCGGCAATGACAAAGTCGATTCTGCCCAACTCGGCCACAGTCTTGTCGACAGCCGCCTTCAAGGTGCTGATGTCTCTTACGTCAACATTGCCGAGACCTAACACTTTGGCGCCCTGTCTTAAGGTGGCAATCTCGCGAGCAGCAGCCTCGGTCTTTTGCACGTTACGGCCCAAGATGGCCACGTCGGCACCCAACAACACCAACGCTTCGGCCTGCACGCGGCAAATGGTGCCAGCGCCGCCGGTGATGAAGGCGACCTTGCCCTTGAACAAGTCCGACTTCCAAACGCTGGTCTGGAGGTATGTCTGATCTAACGTGTTGCCCATGGTAAAGTACTGTGTGGACAAAGAGATAATGAGCGATATGCGTGAAAGGAGATAAAGTAAAAGGGAGAAGCAAGAGAAGATATGAAATGGGTTCAGTGCATATATATACTTTCCCCACCTGTGGGGTTACATTTTGGGGAAATGGAATTTTTCTCATGGTTCACCGAGGAAGCTCTTTTGTCCGCTAACATTGTCCCCATGTGATAGAAAACTGTGTGTGGCTCCGGCAATAAGGTGGCAAGTGCCACAAAAGGAGATAGCTCTGGAAAATTATCTCGGCACGATTTGTTAGGGAGCAGGAGTAGCAGTGGCAACAACAGCGGCAGCTACACGTACACCTCACTACGCCTCACTATAGCTCCTTCCGTGACAATATGTCTGCCTCTATCATCTACCTCTTGACTCTATATACATGTTTCTATGCCTGCAACTCCTTGCCATCTCCGAGATACACGCCCAACTGCTTCAACGACATCTGGTACAACAACAACATGATCGAGCTCTGGATGCCGGTCCATATAAACCGCGGCCCCACTCCCGAGAAAGCGCCCAAGATTCCCTCGTGCTTGTACACCAGCACGAGCGCGCGCAAGGTGGCGTTGCGGTTCAAAAGCCGCACCACGGGGTTATTCGACGGCTGTTTGGTGAACGAGTCTTGCAAATCCGAGGTGTTGGTTGCAGTTTGAATACGCGTTTTTATCACATCCAACGGTGTAGTCAAAGTTCCCGCCAACCCACCGGCAGCCGCACCCGTGAGGAGTTCCTGCGAGATTGGCAAGTCGCTCGACCCGTGGTAGTAGATGGCCCAGTATCGGAAAGTCTCGTAGAACGACAATTGCAAGGCGCTGAACGGCAAGTCGCGGAACAATGTCTCCTTGAACCCAAAAACAAACGTGGCGGGGCCCTCGGTCTTGTAGATGGTGCGTATGGCGTCCCACAACCCGCGGTAGTTGTATTGACACTCGCGCGTGAACGGGTTGTTGTACTTGCCCTGGAGTTGAAACCGCGTCTTCAAAACCTCGGATGGCACATAGAATACGCTCGAGGCCACATCCCCGAGTATCCCGGCAATGAAATACGACACCGTCTCATTCATGTGCAAGTCGTGGATCATTCGCCTCTTGGACCACTCGTAGGTGCCGAAAAACGTCGCCGTTGATGGAAACGATCCGAGCACTGCGGGCGTGTACCCGCCGTAGAGGCCTCGAAAAAACCCCTCCTCTTTGAAGATGGTGGCGTACGCAGGTATCATGCGCTTGTACTTGAGGTTGTGCGGGAACCCCTGCTGTCGCGTCTTGACGGTGTCCAACGAGTGCATGGACGAGTCCCCGACAACACCTCCAAACCCACCCGCTAGCATGCAGTGCCAGATAGGCGATTCGCTGGCGTCGCCGTGTCCCGACGACTTGGGCAGCAGGCGGCTCTTTTCTATGGGCAGTAAGTGCGGGTGCTGCTCATGTTCAAAGGTCAACGGTATAGTGGAGGAGGTGTAGACTTCTGACATGACATGTGGGAAAATGCAAATGGTAGGCGGCAAGGGGGTAGGTGGTGGAGAGCAAGTATAGTTGTGGTGGTAGTGGTGGTTGGTGGTTGCGGTGCAATATCGCTTGTGTTTACTTTCAAGAGACGTTTTCCTATTCGATGAACCACTAGGGGTATTTTTTTCTTTTACAAAAATTTTTCGTTTTTTTCGCCTCTTCCTGTTTGGGACAGACAGAGAAGATACCGCGGCGTCTGCCTTGGTCCGAGCCCCGCCTACCTCCGATGGGGTGATGCTGGTGAGCCACTGGGGGTAGGAAGATGTGTGTGGAGGGTGTTCCTTAGAAATACGCTAGGGGATTTTCCTCCTTTCAGGCATCACTAAACTGTGTTCGTCTCCTTCTGCTATAGCTCCTTCCTTTCACTCTTAATCATCTCCCCCTTCTCCTCTGGGGTCTCGTGTCACCCGAGACGAAAAAAACTTCATACCAGGAAGTCATCTTGATTTGCACCATCCACAGACCAGAACTATGCTATGATACGAAGGACCCTCACTCGCACGTCCCTGATACTACGATCACCACCGACTTTGCGACTGCTGCTACGCACATACAAGGTGCTCGCACTCGAGTCATCCTGCGACGACTCGTGTGTCGCGCTCTTGGAAAAGCTACCAGGCCAGCCGCCCAAGGTCATTGACCACGTAAAAAAGACTCTTCTGTCGGCCAAAGTAGGCGGTATCATCCCCACATCGGCCATGACGTTCCACTACCAGATGATGGCGCCACTCGTGCAGGATTTTTTGATGAGAAACGGTGGCTGCATCCCGGACTTGGTCTGTGTCACGCGCGGGCCCGGCATGCCAGGGTCGCTCTCGGGCAGCACCGAGCTCGCCAAGGGGTTGAGCGTGGCGTGGGGAAAACCGCTTGTGGGCGTGCACCACATGTTGGGTCACTTACTCACGGCCAACTTGCCCAAATATGAGCAGCCAAAGTTGGGTGCACCTCATTACCCCTTCTTGAGCTTGCTCTGCAGCGGCGGCCACACCATGTTGGTGCTCTCAAAATCGCTCACCGAGCATGAGATCATCATCAACGTCAGCGATATTGCTGTGGGAGACTCCTTGGACAAGTGTGCGCGCGAGTTGGGAATGTACGGCAACATGTTGGGCAAGGAGTTAGAAAAGTACATCGGCACCTTCACAGAGGCAGAACGGCTTAAGTTTGCCAGCACCAATGTAGACACACGCATCGCCAACAAGTATGCGTTCCGGTTGACGTTGCCGTACACCACGCCCAAGAACGGCAAGTTGCCCGACACGATCCAGTTTTCGTTTGCCCAGTTTCTCAGTGCCATTCAGTCGTACAAGCAGCACTTTTGCGACGACTTCACCGACGAAGCGAAGCGCATGATTGCCTACAAGGTGCAGGAGACGGTGTTTGACCATATCATCGACCGTATCAACTTGGCTCTCAAGAAGCACGGCACGGGTATCCGCGGCGACGACAAGTTTGTTGGCATCCGCGACTTTGTGTGTTCGGGCGGAGTTGCTGCCAACCGGCGCCTCCGCGAGAAGCTCGCCACAGAGCTCCACTGTGACGAGTTGGGCCATGAGTTAACGTTCCATTTCCCGGACTTGGGGTTGTGCACCGATAATGCCATCATGATTGGGGTGGCGGGAATTGAGATCTTTGAGCAGTTGCGACTCAAAACAGACCTCGGGTTCACCCCAATCAGAAAGTGGCCTTTGGATGAGTTGCTCACGGTGGACGGGTGGGTCAAGGTGGATGATAGTGAATTTTCTAGTGTATGCAAATAGAGGTGGAGATAGATGTGATGTATATAGTGACGCTAACACTGGAGGGGAATTTCCTAGCTTTCCTTCTCCTCCTCCTCCTCCTCCTCCTCCTCCTCCTCCTCCTCCTCCTCTACCCAGTCCTCTAACTCATCACGATGGCCGAGAAACGAATCCTTTATTCCAAACTCGTTGATATACCTCTGCCACGCACTATAGTTGAAAGTGGCAATATGGTGGCTCGACGCCACCTTGCTGCTCTCGAGTTTGGCCTCCTCCAACTCATCGCGACTCACGCTGCGCACGTGAGGCACGCCTTCCCGCAAATAGAGCCGTAGCCGGCCATCCTTGACTAAGAAACTGGAGTAGAACAAGTTTTCCACAGACTGGCCAAACGACTCAGGGTCGATAAAGAACCGGAAAAAGTTGATGCCCTCGCCGCTGTCCTTCGCCATGTACGTCTGGTACACCATGCGCACCATGTGCGCCGTGTTCATCTCCTCGTTCTCGCGGATATCGTTTGCGGCCATCTGCGCCGCCGTGGTGGATCCACTGTCTCCACCCCTAGTGTCGTCGACATAGCGCACCGCAGTGGCACGCAGTTTCCTTTCCGACGCCAAGGGCCCATGCAAAAAGTCCACCAGCACCGGCTTGTGGCTCACCTGCTGGTATAACACGCCAAGCTTCAACCAGTTGGTGCTGTTGAACTCCCCTTCAGTGTCTCCTTCTTCTCCATCATCATCTGCTTCTTCTTTTTCAGCTTGTTCGTCATTGACATCGCCGCTCCTCCTTCCAAACCGCCTGAAGGCAGCAAAAAACTCGTCTTCGTTAAGGGCTTCGCTCTCGCCAAACTTCAAGTTTCTCGCGTTCAATGCGGCAAAGTCCGATACCTCCTTGAATGTCTCCGAGTCCTCGAGGTGCACCTTGGTGTCCCGCACTCTCTCCTTCTGCACCACACCGTAGAGTCGCGTCAACTCGTCGATATAGTCCAAGGAAACAACCGAGCCCGTGCCCTTGACCGCATCCGTGAGCTGGTTCTTGATCCGCTGCCGCAAGTTCTCATAGTTGTTAAAGTGCTCCTGCCGTGTGAGCTTGTGTCTCTTTCTTGTCTGTGTGTCCATAGCCACCAATGCCATAGTTGTGTTGATGGAATGGTTGTGCCTTTCTTGCACTTCCTTTTTCCCTTGCCTTTTTTGCTGCCCTCTTTTTAATCCGCGCGCGTCTCTCTGCCCATTTTTACAGCCCTCAGTCTGCATCTCCCCAATCTGCATCGCCCTTCTTAGTGTCAACCATGCCACACATCAGACAGCTTGACGAGTCGGTCATCAACAAGATCGCCGCGGGCGAGGTTATTGTTCAGCCGGCGAACGCGCTCAAGGAGATGTTGGAGAACTCGGTCGACGCGCGTGCCACCAACATCGAGATCTTGTGCAAGGATGGCGGGTTGAAGTTACTCCAGATTACTGACAACGGCCACGGCATCGACCGCGAGGATCTCCCGCTTTTGTGCCAGCGCTTTGCCACATCTAAGCTCTCCAAGTTTGAGGACTTGGAGCTGATTGCCACCTATGGGTTCCGCGGCGAGGCGTTGGCGAGTATATCTTATGTGTCGCGCGTCAGCGTCGTCACCAAGACTGCGGGGTCCAAGCTCGCATACAAGGCATTCTACGTGAATGGTACTCTCTGTGGACCCAATTTCAAGGGTGAGGGCGAGCCCAAGCCGGTGGCCGGCAGGGATGGCACCCAGCTCGTAGTGGAGGACTTGTTCTACAACATCCCGCAACGGCTTCGTGGGCTAAAATCTAAGAGCGATGAGTTTGCTCGGATTTTGGACGTAGTGGGCCGGTATGCCATACACACTGCACATGTGGGGTTCAGCTGCAAGCGATACGGAGACCCGTTGCAGCAGCTCAACACGCGGCCAAACATCCCATTGAAGGAGCGTATCCGGGTGGTGTATGGGTCGGCCATAGCCAACGAGTTGTTGGAAGTGGAGTTTAGTGGCAAGGAGGAAGAAGACGCTGAAGAGGAAGATAATGATTATGGATTGATCAAGGTCAGCGGCGCCATCACCAATGCCAACTACAATAACAAGAAGAAGATCCAGCCCATCATCTTTATTAACCACCGGCTCGTAACATGTGACCCATTGAAGCGAGCCATCAATGCGGTGTACCTGTTCTTTTTGCCCAAGGGCGGCAGTCCCTTTTTCTACCTCAGTTTGGAAATCAAGCCGGAAAACCTTGATGTGAACGTGCACCCGACTAAAAGAGAGGTGCGGTTTCTCAATGAGGACGAGATCATCGAGTCGGTGGTGGGTAAAGTCCATGGCATCTTGTCAAGCGTGGATACGTCGCGCAAGTTCAAGACGCAGACGGTCAGGGTAAAGCGGGGCCCTGAGGAGGAAGATGGGGAGGGTGTGGAGGCATCGGTAGCACTGCAGCGTCCCAAACAGCAACCACAGCAGCAGCTCCTGCTTGAACCGTTGTTGAAAAAGTACCGCCAGGAAAACAAGATGGTGCGAGTCGACGCCACGCAAACCAAGTTGAACTCGTTCTGGGAGCTGCTGCAGCTGGAAAAGAATGAGGAGCTGGTGAAGAAAGAACTTTCGTGGGAAGGCGCAATGGTGGTACGGCAGGGAAGTGGTGCCGTCCAGACGGAGGAAGAGCCGACAGAGAGGGAAGATAAGAGAAAACCAACAGAAGAACCAGCAGAGTCTGTTACTACCATCCTATTAAACCCTCAGCGCAAGCAAGTACAGGTCAACCTCGACTCTATTGCCCAGCTCAAGAACGAGTTGACGGATTTCATCGACAAACCGTTGACCAATATCTTCAACAACGCGGTTTATGTTGGCATCGTTGACCCAACCAAGCGGCTCTGTTGCTTCCAGTATGACATCAAGCTCTTTTTGTGTGACTATGCTGCAATGTTGCTCGAGTTCTACTACCAGGTGGCGTTGCATGAATTCTGCAACTACGGTGAGATCCAACTCGACGAGCCGCTCCCGCTCGCCGAGATCTTGCTGCCGTTATACCCGCGCGACGGATTGGTGCCCATAGACGAGGTGGTTGCCACGGTCATGGGCATGCGCGAGATGTTCCACGAGTACTTCCAGGTGGTGATCTCGGAAGACGGGTGTCTTTTGTCGCTCCCGATGCTCGTGCTGGGAGTGCAGCCAGATTTTGCCAAGTTGCCCTATTTCTTCTACCGGCTTGCCACACGGATCGACTACGAAAGCGAGAAAGATTGTCTCCGCGGCGTACTCCGGCAGATCGCCTTGTTCTACCTTCCTGAGCCGAGCAAAGAGGCGCGCCCCGAATTGGAGGTGCAGCTTGAGAACGTGTTGTTCCCCGAGATCAAGAAGCAGTTTCTCGCGCCCAAGAACTTGCTCCGAGACGTGGTCCAGATTGCCGATTTACCGGGCTTGTACAAGGTTTTTGAAAGGTGCTAACGAGTGGTGCAAATGTGGGGAAGCAAAACAAAACAGAAGCAGCAACAAACAAAGCAAAGCAGAGCAAGTAGAAAAACATGCCAGAGGTGCCACGGTCCAGCCAGATATGCACATCATGTCTCTCTTATCTCATATTCGTGTGTATGATCCTAAATAGGCCTCTTTGGTGTCACTTTGCATCCTCATTCCCCTCATTCGTCGTGGTTTACCCATATTTCCTTAATTGAGTAATCGGTTTGCTCCTCGGTAGATTTCCCAATCGGGATGTGTAGTCAATTTTTCACACGCGGGACGGTGGAGGAGAAAAAATTGGTGGTGTGGCAGAGTGAAGGAAAAAAATGTTGACCGGGGTTATATAACCAGCCCAGTCAAACTGAGACAGCACACCACATCACCACACCACATCGCCACATCACCCTTCCTTACACACCTATATACCACGGGCGCAGCAAACCCTTTTTCCCTTTTCCAAGATGTACATTGAGAACTCAATCAACGAAAAGTACACGCGGACCCTCAACTTTGGCTGCTTCCCCAAGAACGTATTGCAGTTCCAGGACTCACAGGACTACTTCCAGCAGTTGGTGTTTATTGACTACCAGCTCCAACTTCTTATCCAGAATGAGTTTGGCCACCGCGCACTTGTTCCTGCAAGCCACTTTGATGCCCAGGGCAAGCACTCGGCGCGGGACAAGCTCGGACAGTTGATCAACTATGTCTCGTCCATCACGTTGAACTATGGCCACGCCAGTAAGAGCTACGACGAGAACTTGTACTTTGCGGTGTTAATGGCGCACATGCGGTTCTTGAACAACGAACCGGAAAAGATGGCCAAGGTGTTGCACTCGGTGAATGTGCCCTTCCAGGTGACGAGCGCCACGTCGTCCGTGAGCCAGCTCGAGTTTATCCAGTATTTGACGTGTCGGTACTACGTGTTGCTTGGGTTGTCGGGGAACAACCCCGGTGCGTGGATGGAGTACTTGCTGCATTTCGCGAAACCGTTTGTCAAGTCGCAGGTGGTGGCGACGCAGTGGTTGGACTTTATGTTTGAGCAGGTGGCAGCACATCTTACACGTGACGGCACCGCCCCAGTGTCCTTTGAAGGCGACGTGCGCCGGTTACCGTTTGCCAAGAACCAGTTGGCGACGATTGCGTTTGCCAACTACTTGTTGCGGCCCGAGAACAGCCGGCTGATTGGTCGCGCGTTCAAGACGGAGTATGCGTCGTTCTTGACCAATGAAATTGACGAGCAGTTGGCCCTGAGATTGCTGTTCCCCAACGCCGCTGACAGCAACGCCCAGTTGAACGACTTTGTTAATAACTTGTACGAATCGTTGAGCTACGTGCCCTTCAATTTAGTGATCTTAAAGCCGGCGTTGCTGAAGAGGTTTTTGGTGGACAGTACCACCAAGACGTACCAGAGCAAGGTCATCTTGTCCAACTTGATTTACACGTTGATTGACTTGGGCGAGTTTGACGAGGCGCTCGCCGCGTTTAAGACGTATGTGGAGTACTTGCAGAAGGACGAGGAGTTGAAGGAGGGTTATGTTGAGGACATTTTGGCCATCATCGACACCTACAGTACGTGCATCATCCACTTTAACCCGCTCAAGTCGGCCAAGAAGTTCCGCCATAGCGACGAAGCATTCGTGGTGCACCAGTTGCAACAGTTTGTCGCCCAGCTCCAGGGCTATCTTGGCAAGTTACAGGAGACCATTGACTTGAGCTACGACGATGTCGCTGACGCAGGCGATCGCAACCCGTTGTCGTTCTTGTACCGCAAGTACAATGTCAATGTTCTCCAGTCGGACCACTCGCAGCTTATCGAGTTGATCTCCAAGGCGTGGTACTCTGTGGGCTACTATCACTACTATGCCTCTGCTGAGGACTCGGCCAATACCCAGATTATGGATGGCAACGTGGACCAAGTGTTGCGCAACTATAAGAACAGCTTGATTGTCAACTCCACAGGCAACGTGGTGTACTTATTCCAGTACGCGTTGGCGTTGGCCAACCGCGGCGAGTTGAAGTCGAGCTTGAAGTTGTGCAAGTTTATCTTGAAAAAGTACCCCGAGTCGTTTAAAACGTGGAACTTGCTTGCGTTGTTGCTCTCGGCATTTGACACTGACAATGGCGATGTCAACAAGCCAGCGAGCTTGCAGGATAATGTCCTCGAGGGGTTGTCCAATGACGATACCATGAACACCACTGTGGACACCAGCACCCAAATCCCAGTCAATGGTAATGGTAATGGCACCTCCAATGGTGCTGGTGCTGGTGGTGCTACCCGGCGCAAATTGCGCGAACCCGAGAAATTTATCAACAAGGCGTTGAACATCTCGGCCATTTACATCATGAAGCAGAAGCAGCGCAACGTCAAGATCTCGGCCGAGACCAAGGCCGAGATTGTCCAGCTCAAGCTCACTCAGCTCGCGATTTTGGAGTCTGTGCATGGGTCGCAGTATATGGTGGAGTACTTGTCGGACGTGTTTGTGCTATACCACGAATTGTTCGACACGCCGTTGGGGAGTACCACCAATGGGCCAGGCATCTCGGTGCCCCGGAGGGAGAGCGTGCGCCAGCTCGGCAAGTCGGAGAGGTGGTCGCACCGGCCCAGTATCTTTGACATCGATAGTGTCGCCACGGGCACGGGCGCTGTCCAGCAGTCGCTGCATTTGTCTCTGCATGGAAGTTATCAACAGGCGGTATTGCCGCCCACGCCAGAATCTTTACCGCCGATCACAGTACCTCCTGCACAGTTGTTGTCTGCCCCCGCGCAGGCGAGCCTGCCCCAGTTGTCGCCCACGCAGTCGCTTGCGTCGACTTCGGAGAAGAAGTCACGCATCGATAAGTTGAAGCGGTTAAGCAAGATCCCCAAGCGTGAGTTTGATTCATTGCGCGGCAAGGAAGGCGGGGCCTCAGGGGGGCTGCTGTTGCTCCCCAAGGTTGTAGGTGAGAAGGTTGTGAACCGCGCGGCGTCGATTGTTCTGCAGCGGTCGCGCACGCTGGTCTCAAGCCAGCCCGCAACAGCAGCGGCAGCGGCAGCCGCGGTGGCAGTTGTACACCCGCAACAACAACACATGCAACCACAACAAATCCATGTTCCTGTCCACCGCCACGATAATCTCGTCGAGCGCAAGATCTTGCAGGAGATTTGGCTCTGGGCAGCGCGCGTGTTTTACAAGTGTGGCCTTCTTGACGAGTGCGAAGAGTGTCTTGTTGAATCTGAGTCCGTGTATGAGCCCAATGTCAAGACGTATACCCTGCTTGGTTTTTTGACGTTGAAATCGCGGAAATTCCTCTCGCTCCAGGAATTTGAGCGGTCGTTGGAGCTTTTGGGCCGTGAGGGCGACAAGAACAAGCCCGCATTCACACAGACGCTTCTCGGATTGTCCCAGTTGTTTTTCCAGGACGATAAGTTGCAGTCGCTTTACGTGTCGTCACGGGACATGGATGCCGCGTTGATCCGGTTGAAGAACTTGCTTGAACGGCACGTCTTGTGCTGGCCGTGGGGCAATAATAACGCCGAGGTGTGGTTCTACTTGCTGAAGATTTACGAGAGTATTGACGACAAGATCTTGTTGAACAAGGCATTGTGGCGGTGCATTGAGTTGGAAGACCACCGGCCCGTGCGTGAGTTTCAAAGCTGTGAGTATGCCATCTAAACCAACCTTTTTTAGTTGTACTCTTTAGTTATTGTCTATACACGTGATTTGCAAAAGAGCAGCATGGAACAAAAAAAAAACTTCACCATCAGCAACAATCGAAGAACAACCTGTTCATTAGCACCACCATCGTCATGTCGGAGATCCAGTCCCAACCCATAGTCTACTGCGGCGTATGCTCGTGGCCACCTGAATACTGCGAGTTTGGTGTCTCCCTAAAGAAATGCCAGCACTGGCTTTCGGAAACACATCCGGAGATGTTTTCCAAGCTTTACTCGGACGAGGCACTCGCGGGACAAACGTCGACGCTCTCGCTCGAAAAGGAGACCAAGCTCAGCGAAGAGCTCGCCAAGAAACAGCATAAGGAGGAGATGAAGCAAGAGCGTGAGCTCGCGCGGAAGTTGGCGTCAAAGGTCATGATTAAGCGTATTGAACGCAATAAGCGCAAACACATTATCTCCATCTCGGGTCTCGAGGTGTTCAATTTGGACTCGAAGAAATTGGCCAAGACGTTTGCGAGCAAATTTGCCACAGGGGCAAGTGTAACCAAGAATGCCGAGAAGAAGGATGAGATCTTGATCCAGGGCGACGTGAGTGATGAAGCAAAAGTGTACATCGAAGGGTTGTTGCAGGAACAGGGCTTGAGCGACGTCAAAGTGGAGCAGGTGGATGAAAAAAAGAAGAAAAAGGCGGAAGAATTGAAGTAGATGGTGGTGTGGCAGGGTAGGGGTAGTATTGATTTGGTATTCAGTGGATTAAATAAATACTGTTACACATCAAAAGGATAAACGAGAAGAAAAGGAAGAAAGGGGGAAGGAAGAAAAGAAGAAGTGGAGATGGGCGGGGTAGAACGGGATGTGCTATTTTATGAGATCAACTTGGAGATTGGTACCTTCTCCTCCTCAGAGGGAGACGTCGGGACTTCCTTCTTCAAGCTGGAAATACTAGGCAATTTCACATCACTAGAGGAAGAGGTACTGCCCACCTCGCGAAGACCCAAGCTGCGCACGTTGGCCATGGCGGGGTTGCGCTGCGTCTGTACTATCGAGGGCAATATGGGCGACTTGTCCGGCGAGACCGTGGTTGAAAGGGTTGTCCCTGCAGTACCACTACCACCAGCACCACTGCCACTGTTCCCTACCTGCCGCACGTCCGTGTATGACGACTGGGACGATTTCAATGGTGGGAGTTTCACCTCATGCGGCTGGCTCTGGGGATCCTTAATAGGGATGCTCTGGCTCGCAATGGCCGCTGTACTCGCGGCGGTGCTGGTGATGGGCGTCAAGCTCGGCTGCGACTGTACAATCACGGGCGAAACCATCTGTTGTGGTGGAAGAGGTACCTGTTGTGGAGGAGGTGGGGGTGGTGGTGGTTGCAAGTTCGCTGAGGGTGGTGGCGGTGGACCTGCAATGATCTGAATCGGTTGCGGTTGTGGTTGCGGCTGTGGCTGCTGCTGTGGTGGGGGGGGGTGAGGAGGTCCAATGGGGCCCTGTTGCGGCTGTTGTATTATAAGTGGTGGGTGTTGCAACGATTGCGTGGGGGCATACACCACATTGCCCGAGTTTGTCACCACAGGGATCAAGGGACCATAGGGGGAATTGATTACCCCGGCGGGGGCACCCAGTTGCTGGGGAGCCGGTGGACCCTGGATATGAGTTATGTAGGGCCCCGCGGGTGCGGGTGCGGGTGCGGGCACGGCTCCGAGGGGGTACCCTTGCATGAGAGCCTGCGGAGGCATAGGCGCCACTTGTGGGGGATGTTGTGCGAGCTGATGGTGTTGCACTTGCACTTGCGCCTGTGCCTGTGCTTGCGCCTGTGCCTGTGCTTGTGCTTGTGCTTGTGCTTGTGCCTGTGCCTGTGCTTGTGCTTGTGCCTGCTGTTGTTGATGAATTTGTACTTGCTGCTGCTGCTGTTGCTGTGTAAGCGCCGCTATAGTCTGCCCCGATGCCGCCGTGGCCATAGACACGGGCGCAGTTCCCGAGAGTGCCTGTGGCGGCACTGGTGTTGTAGTCGACATCTTATCGTCCACTATTTTCCCAACCTCCAACTTCTCCTGGCGCAAATTCTGGTTATACTGGGCCAAACGAAGGGCATTGCGGGCGTTATTGTCCAAGTTCAAGTACGCGCAGTGCAATTTGCCCTTGAGGCAGTTGAGGCACGCCGGAAGGGACTCGTCACACTTGATGCGGCGTTTTTTGCATGTGCCGCACCCGAGGTGGGAGTTGCGGTGCTTCCTCCTCGAGTTCTTCTTGCGACGCGCAGCAGCAGCAGCAGAAGCAGAAGCAGTGGCAGTGGAGGCCAAAGACTCTTTGAGTTCGAGCTCGATAGTAGAGGAGGTGGCGGAGGAGGACTTGTCGGGGGCATGGGACATGGTTGAGGATGGGGATGCGTTGATGGTGGTGGTACCGTTGGTGGTGGTGACGCCGTTGGTGGTGGTGGCAACGCCGTTGGTGGTATAGTTGTGTTGCTGGTTCTGGGGGTACAAGTACATGGAGTCCGCAGGGGAGGCTGTGCCGTGGTGGATGTGATTATTTTTTGGTTCTTGTGCCGAGGGGGGAGACAAGAATTTCTTGGGGAGGTCTGGGTTCTTCAATGCTTTCTGGTATATATCCATCATTGACAGCATGGGGAGAGGAGACAGCAGGGAGGCGGTGGTTGTAATACAGAATGGGGTAAATACGGTGCTGGATCTTCGAGGAAGAGCGTATGGATATGGTTGAAATGTCTCTCTTTTTGCTTTTCGAGTGATGTGTTCTTGCGGAGAGGGGAAGCAGCGATAGGGAGTATCAACAGTGGCGGTGGTGGGAGGGGGGGTAACGGTGTATATGGTGATAAACTATAAGCTGTCGTGTAGTAGTCAAGTAGAGTGATGATGTTGTGGGTGCGGTTGTTTTTCCTTGAGTTGCTCTTTCTCAGGGTGGAGAAAGCGCAGTGTCTTTAAGAAAGAGACGCTGAGACTTTGGTTTGTCGGAAGTGGATCGTAATTCCAGAAGAAGATCTTTTTTATTTTTCTGTGACTGTTTTTTCCTTTTTCTTTTTACTTTTTTTCTTTTCTTTTTTTTGATATGGAGTGAGGCGTTTTCCCCTTTTTAGCTTTTAGTTGTATGCAGGACATACGCATATAAAACAAAAGCAAATGTAACACAAAAGGAGAAGAAAAAACAAGGAAAACCCAATATGAGAAAAAAGAAAAGAGACAGCGCAGAAGCGGAAAAAGCTTTTATATACATGATTATATCACACACTCGTATTGTACTGGAGGGCTAAGGGGGTGTATCCAATGGTTACTGCGGTGTGGGTGTAAGCCCCCCTTCCGAAACAGTTCGTATCATGGGTGGTATGGTGTGGCATGGTTGTGGTACGAGCTTTTTGTCTTTATGCTTGCTGTTCTGGTTATGGTGGCATTTCCTAAGGACACGGTCCTGCTCCGTAATGTAGCGATAACAACAACAAGAGGAGGAGCATAGCACTTGGTTTGTTGCTATCGGAAGAAAAGGAAAGAAGGAGGGAGCAAAGTAAGGAGCAAAAAAAGAAAAGATAGAGCGACACACTCTGTATGATTCGAGTCATTACTTTTCGACACCGTACGTTTTTTCTTGCATTCCAAAGGGGAAGAGTGTGTCCTGATGAAAAGGTGTCGTCATCATGGGAGCAACACACCCTTCTCTTCCTCCTCCTCCTTCTTCACCACCCTCGTTGCGCGTATGGAGCAGTAGCCCGTGTCCCTCCTCAGCACCCTCTTTGCTCTGTGTCTCTCTCTATCATGTTTGCATGTGATAGTTTTTTCTTTTCGTCCTCTGTCTGTAAAGGCATAGCACACTACACACCCGCACATGCCCGCACACACTCTCTCCTTGATCAGCCATTTTTACGGGAGAGCAGGAGCAATTACGATGATGACGCTCTTCTCTCTTTTCGCTCTATTTCTCTCTCCTCCCTCTCGTATGCAGTCCTTTACAACTGTCTGCATAACGAGCAAGGACATCTTTCTCTGCCCTGATTGGCTGATCACAATAGAGGCGGTGTTAAAACACGACAGACTTTTTTTTCTTGTCCTCATGCCTCTTCTCTTGCCTCCTCGCTCGTGGCAGAATGGTCTCTCAGGAAAAGCAAGGAAATAGCGAAAGCAGAACGAGACTCTTGTTCATATGCAAGGCGCACGACGTCATTGGTTTGAGCAATATTCTTTATATACAGAAAGATAAAGAGACAAGAGAAATACCCACCCACGCAAACGTATGAACGCCGGAACCACGCGGTATCTCTGCTCTGCTCTCCCTTGTTGCCTTCTTTAAAGCCCCCAACCATTGGGGGGAAGTCAATTTTGGGGAAACAATAGCATCTATGTGTAGGTCCTAACACACCCACGCTGTTTCAACCCGGGAGAACGCCAAGCATGCACATCTAAAGACTATATGCAAGTCGATGTACGTTCCTCACCAAGGTAGGAAGGAAGACACAAAAATGGGAGATGGGCGGGTGCTTCTCGGCGCATCAGCTGCTTGGAGTTGCACCTGCTGATGAGGAAGGGAATATAATCCCTCCACTCCTCACGATGACACCAAGAAAAAAAGGGAAAGGGGGAAGGAACAGTTAGTTTATCACAGATGTGCGATGAGGAAGGAGATCATCTTAGCTATCGCCTTGGTCCCTTGAAACAGGAAGAACCACTATTTCTCTACTCTCACTGTTTTTCCTTCTACCTCCCCTTGGAACAACCACTGCTCGTCCATCGTGGACAATTCCAGTATGTGGCTCGCGGTGGGCTGCGTCAAGAATTGAACCTGGGAAACGACACTTTTTTCCACAAGGCGTTTTTCCGAGCAAGCCTATATATGAAATGGGGGAATGGTTAAGAGATAAGGAGGAACTGAAAAAAGAAAAGAAGGAACTTGTTATTTCACGTGCAATGAATGTATCTCCTTATGGTCATTGTGAATGGGATGGGAATTGGAATGGAATGGAATGGGATGGTATATCCTGTGCATTGCATCTTCATGTGTTCTTTTCGTTGTTGTTGTTGTTGTTGTTGTTGTTGTTGTTGTTGTTATGCTTATTACGGCGGTACAATTTACGCCCGGGTGCCTCTTCCTTGTTTTTTTCTTCACCTCCTTGCAGGAAACGAAAACCGCACAGCTTTTTCTTCTTTTCTTTTTCTTCTCTTCTTTTTCTTCTTTTCTTGCTCTGCTCGCTTTTTTTCGTCTCTCTCTCTCTCTCTCTGTCTGTCTGTCTTTTTGCGAGAAACGCAACTTTAGCCGAAGCGCAGTGGGGGTGAGCAAAGGGAGTGTGCATTTGTGGTAAAGACACTACTATCTGACTACTCTCTAAAGCAGACTCCCGCCCCCTTCTCCCTAATTAGGCTGATCCTCCTTATTCTGGCCCCCACCTCTCTTCACAGGCAAGAATGAAAAGTTCGTATCTCGTGCATAAACAACCAGGAGAGAGAGACAGCAGCACAGAGACCCATATAGGCTAATCTACAATATGAGCCCCTTAACCCACCGTCCCTTATGTGCTGTCCTCCTCTTATTGTCGCCGAGAACCCCCCCCCGTCCAATGATGAGTAAACAAGAGAACAAGAACAGAAAAAACGAGGCAACTCCCACACATCACACCACACCAAACACTTCTCCTATTGTTCTCCTATCCCCCCACCCAATTGGCCTGAATGAAGGAAGCTGAAACCACGCTGTTTAAAGTAGCAGTAGCTGTAGTGGTAGTGGTAGTGGTAGCTGCCCTCAACCTCGTACCCTCCCCCTAAAACCCATCCCAGCACATGCTCTAAACACCACTGTTCCTCTATGCTCTCCCCTATTTTTTCTTCCTTTGCTGTTGGCGCGTGCATGAAATGAGCTAAAAAAAAGTCACATATACCACACAAAACAAAACTGGTAGAGGCGGGCAGATTGGCAGGAGTAAGAGAGTAAGTACTAAAAGGGAAGTATGTGTGTCGGAGGTACACTCTCCTGGGGTAGACACGCAGCCGCCCACATGACTCGGGTGGATATATGCGGCATTTCCATGCCGTTTCAGGCATGATTTGCCGAATATGTCCACTTAACTGCAACCGTGATTAAATGAAAGTTTCATATCTACTACTATAACAACAACAAGTACTGTGGTCCATATTATGGTAGTACAAGGCAACTTCAAACAGTAACAAAGGAGACGTCTATCTACTAAGAACTACATGAAATTGGAACCAGGGCTGCTTCAGGGGGGAAAAAGAGAGAAACAAGAGACAAATAAAGACCGAGCCGAAAAAAGGGGTGGCGGAAAGTGAGGAGAAGACGAAGAAGACGAAGAAGACGGAGACTGGCAGCGTATTTCAGGTGGCATCGTCCTTTGTTATTGTCCCTTTCTCGATTAGCTTATTGCTTGTTTCACAGGAGAATGGGACGTGTGAACCGGAGGGAAG
This sequence comes from Zhuliangozyma boniae, assembly GCA_002094185.1. Classification (NCBI taxonomy): domain Eukaryota; kingdom Fungi; phylum Ascomycota; class Pichiomycetes; order Serinales; family Debaryomycetaceae; genus Zhuliangozyma; species Zhuliangozyma boniae. The sequence continues at coordinate 88,032 of MXQC01000005.1, forward strand.
GTGAAAGAACAAGTAAGGAAGTCTTCCCAAAAGCAGAGGCTGTGTTGTGCACTGTGTGCTCTCCTCTCGTGCTCTCTTGCCACGTTGCTGGTTCACCTCTCCTCTTTCGCCACCGTAACTAAACACCAAACGTTTGAGGGCACTCTCCTCTCTGTTCTTTGGCATCCCCCTACATGGTGAAAGAGAACAATAGCTCCTTCTCCTTCTCCCCCTTCTCTTCCTTCTTCCTCTTCTTCTCCTTCTCCATACACACAGGAATACATAATAATATCCCAGCCGCATACATATTTTCTTATCCTTCCCCCCACATATTATCACTCTTGTGTCCACGGTGTTATTACTGTCGCTTAGGTTTATTACCACCTCAGTGGTTGCAATTGTTGGGCCACCATCCCCTCTCACTTGCTTCAGCCCCTCTCCCCCTATAACTAAGTGTCGGAACACATTTCGTATTGCTGACGAAAGGGGTAAAAAGGATGTGGGAGATAACATGAGAGTTAGGGGTTCGCGTGGAAGTTTATATCTTGTAATGTATCTATTTATAGAACTACCCGCACCATTTCCCTATTGCTCTTGCCTTTAAGTGAGGCCCTCTCGTGTCCCTATTATGTGTCCCACATGTATCTAGTGTACATCTCCCCTGTCTTCTCTAGGCTTACCATATTCAGCCCCTAAAGATCAGAGCTTATAAATCAGTGGCCTGGTTGTGTGCTTGTGCCCAATTCGTATACAAAAAGTAAAAAATACTACTACGAGAAAATCAGACACTGAAAATGTATACTCTCTTTCTCATCGCGTGGGACAACACAACAGACAACACGTGTACTCTGTACTTGCTTCATGGCACAACGTGTTCGTAAGGTACAGACGGAGGAGGAGTATGCGGCACAGCTCACAGAGTGGCGCGCTGAAGGACCCAGGATCGATTCCGATGGAGTACTCTTTCAGGGCTTGGCCCTGACGGACGTAGTGGAGGATAAGCTTGACCGCATCCAAGTCCAGCGCGCGTGTGAAAGGTGTTATTATGATCGCAATTATGCGCGGGCCATTGCCACGATTGATCGTGTTCTCAAAGATGTGGATGTGGAGAAAATCGCCCGCGTGTTTGCATCCCTGTCAAAGAAGGCAAGGAAGAATAACCGGCTTGATAGGTTTTATCTTGACCTATATGAAATAAGGCGCAAATGTGTAGAGAAACAGGGACTAATTAAATAATGAATAGGGTATGTGTACGTGTATGTGTACGTGTATATATGTGTTTGCTTTGTCTACCGCTTGATCCAGATTCGTAGCTCCACGGAACTCACCATACGTTTATGGTACTCCACTTGCTCTAGCTCGGTTTTCTTATACTCATCGAGCACCTCGACACTCCCCGTGAAGATATCCACCTTGTGTGTTTCCTGAAAATGGATACCCACGGCAAGGGCCCGCTCGATGCATTTGCCCATCCCGCGCACAGTGATGTATTTCACCAGCCTAAACTCCTGGTTCTGGAATTTGGAGGAATAACCAGAGCCAGAGCTCTGCCCTGCTGTGGCTGTCTTGTCAAACCGGGCCAACTGCCGGGAAATCTGTTTTACCGCCGAGACATAGGGTGTTGTCAGTTTGACGAAGAACGTGGATGCGCGATGCGTTTGTGTGGGCGGTATGGTTTGCGGTGAGTGTTTGGTGTGGATGCCCTCGTGTCGCTTTGGATGGGACATATCGTAGTGGTGGTCTGTAGATGGAGTGTGTAAATGATATGTGTGGGTGAGATGCTCCTGAATGCTCTTTCTTTTTCTTGCGTGTCGCAATTTTCTTTGGGTTTTGGCCCAAACACAAGAATGTTTGGCGTTAACTGCGACGCGTGGAAATGTAAAAAAAGAGAGAATTGGAAAACACCACCCACCAAGACAACGACGACCACCACAGCAAATCTCCCTGTTGGGCACATCTACTCATACCAGATCTACCTGTCTACTTGCTTTTCTTACATGCGTGGCTCACGAAAACGCACGCTTGACGACTCCGCTGACGACTCCACTGATGACTACACCCTAGGCTTCTCGTTCACATCCTACGCATCGTCCTCCCCCATGCCCGATAAGCGGACCCAGTTGCACAGAATACATACGGAAGTGCATACACGGACGGTGCAGATGATGATGGAGGCTCTGAGGAGAGAGTCGCAGCAGCAGCAGCAGCAGCAGTGTCAAGAGGAGCTACAACAGGGACACCACTCAGAGGGAGCAGAAGGGACCACGTTCTACCAGCGGCCATACTGGTAAATCCACTTAACCATTTCAGTGCGTCATTTGCTGGTGACCATTTGGTGTGTTCGAATTTCAGTGCGTTATTGGGGACACCATAACCTTGGGTGCTACAGTGAGGCTGAAATTTTTCCCGCTCGCCAAGCCCTCACGACACTTCATTTCATCCTCCTCCTCCTCCTCCTCCTCCACAACAACAACAACAACGCTTCCTCCGCTTGCACCGCCACTTCTCCCACTACATATGATTACTTTCTTGAAAAAGCCGTTGGGCAGGTATCCCGTGTTTAGGACACTTCCTACACAGGGAAGTGTCCTCCGCCCAGTTAGTTCCCGACTTCTCCATCAGTCGCCCTCGCCACGCCTCCACCAGATTGTCGAGCAACTTGTGGACGAGCTCAGGGAAAATGAGCAAAACCAAAAGGAGAAGCAGAAGGAGTCCCAGTACGACAAGTTCAAGTCCTTTGCGTTTAAGTGCTTGGAGACCATTGGCATCACCGTATCCTCCGTCGGGATCCTCGGTTTCGCGGGGTTCATGTATCACCGGTTCTACAATATGCACGTTCTCGCCAAGATGGACGCGGCCTTTGAAAAGGGCGACCCTGCGATGCAGCTCAAGATGCATACCACCACCACGCGCAACGACGTGGACGACGATATGAGCAGCCACTGGGTTGAGCGGCCGCAGCAGCAGTTGCTCAACCGAATCGTGTCAGGGGACATCACGGGCCGCTACTTTCTAATTATTGGCGAAAAGGGTACGGGCAAGACGTCGTTGATTATGGAGAGTATGAAGAAAGTCGATGGGTACAATGTTGCCATCTTTGACGCGCATGCCGATCCGGAGATTTTCCGCATCCGCCTAGGAAAGGCGCTCAATTTCACCTTTAGTGAGGACTATATTGGGCTGTTGTTCTCGATCAGAGGCCCGCGTGACACCACGGCGTTGCTTGACATTGAGCGTGCATTTAGCAAGTTGGAAGAGCTTGCTATTCGGCGCATCCCACAAGTGCGGAGGCCCTTGGTGATTATTATCAATAACGCGCACTTGATCAAGGAGAACGAGGAGGGTGTCAAGTTGCTTGAGTTGTTGCAGCAAAAAGCCGAGTCACTCAGCGGGTCCGGGTTGGTGACGATGATTTTTAACAGCGACGATTACTGGGTGTATGAGAAGCTCAAGCAGTTGGGCACGCGCTTGGAGTTGATCAATGTGCGCGACCTCAACCGTACTGAGACTATCAATGCGCTAAAGTTTATCCGTCATCGGTACTTTCCCGAAAACGGTAAGCAGACGCTATCCACCGACGTGTGCAACGCCGTGTACGACTTGATTGGCGGGCGTCCGCAGCACATCACCCAGGTGGCACGGCACCACGACTTGATCAAGGCATGCCACGAGATTATTGATCGCGAAAAGACGTGGTTCTTGAACCAGTGCGGCTTACTCGGCATGGACATGGACGACGACGTGATGGAGAGCGGCAAATTCTCAGCCAGTGCCATGTTGCTCATGCACGAGTTTGTTGAGATGGACCGCAAGCGCATGAACACCTTGATCACGGGGGGGGGTAGTGGTGGCGACAGCGACAGTTCTGGTGCTGGTGACCACCACTTGCCCGAACTCCCGCTCTGGCGGGCGCGGCAGGTGATGACGCGCGCCGACTATATCCAGCGCTACGACAATTTGAACATCTTCACCATCGACTCCGAATCGCGCGTGCGCGCAGACAGTGTGCCCATGATGCGCGCGTTCCACGAGATTGCGTCACAGCCACACTTTGAACAATTGTTGGCCGATACGATTGATCGCATAGGCGATATTGAGGCTTTGGGCCGCACGCGCGAGGTGGTGATGAAGGACTTGCACTTGGGCAGCATGTACGAGATTACGAAGCGGGGCGAGAGCACGCTTGTGAACTTGCTCAAGTCAGCAAAAGAGCTGGACTTGCACGGCAACTTTGGCGATTATAATGCAGGAAAACAAGCTGCAAATCATGACAAGTGTGGGGGGGGAGGGGTGAGTGGTGAGGGGGAGAATGGTGATGATGATGATGACTTGTACCTCGAGGAAATCAACCGGAAAGATAGTCGTAAGTGGTGGAAGAGGCGGATGCAAAAGTACCACCAGTTGTACCTCCCCGATAGCTACAGGACGAGCCATACACAGGACTCCTCGGAGACACCAGATTCGTTAGAGACGTCCGAGCTAGAGCTCGATCTTTCGCGGGCCGAGAAATGAGTAAATCCAAGGAAGGTAAGAAGAAGAAAAAAAGCTATAAATGGGGGGATGGCCCCGGCTGCTTCCCCTCCCCAAAAAAATAGATCTCATTTGTAGCCACAGTCACTTAACCACCACACCATGACCATCCAGTCCAACCCCGTGCACATCACATCGCGAGTGCAGGCCGAGGCCGTGCTCGCCAAGTACGATAGTTTCCTCTTTGATTGTGACGGTGTCATCTGGCTCGACGAGACGCTCATCCCCGGCGTGGCCAGCTTTCTCGCGTACCTCCGCGGCCAGAACAAGCAGTTCCGGTTCGTCACTAACAACTCGTCCAAGTCGCGCAACACGTACGTGCATAAGTTCCAACAGCTTGGCATCGAGGGAGTATCCAAGTCCATGGTATACCCCACGTGCTACTCGGCCGTGCTCGAGCTCCGGCGCTTGGGTATTGCCCCCGGATCCAAGGTGTGGGTGTTGGGCGATCACGGCATCGAGGAGGAGCTCAAGGAGCTGGGCTACGTGTCCCTCGGCGGCACGGACATGCGCTTGGACACGGTGGGATTTGACCCCAATGCCGAGATTCTCGTTGTGGACCCCGAAGTGCGTGCCGTGGTTGTAGGGTCGACTAAGGATTTTAACTATATGCGCATCGCCAGTACGTTGCAGTACTTGCTCCATGATAACCACAGCATCCCGTTCATCGGATGCAACATTGACCGCACATATCCGGGCCCCCAGGGGTTGATCTTGCCCGCAGGTGGCAGTGTGGTGCAGTACATGGCATACACGGCCAATCGCGATTTTGTCGACGTGGGTAAACCCAGCGTGGATTTCCTCAATATTATCCTTGAGGATGCCGGGTTTGCGCGCGACAAGACACTTATGGTGGGCGACACATTGTACACGGATATCAAGTTTGGCAACGACGGTGTGTTGGGGCCCGATGGCCACGGCTCGTTGTTGGTTCTCAGCGGGGGCACCAAGTTGGACAACTTGGTAAAGCTCTGTGAGAGTAGAAGCGACGAGTCCCTAGTTCCCCTGTACTATATTGAATCTTTGGGAACCTTTGCCGAGTGGTTTGGAGGGGAATAAGAGGAGAGGTGTTATGTATGATGCCGCAAGGGACATCCATATTAGACATGTTAGAGAAATAGATGGAAATAGAAAGGAGCAAGAAAAATAGAATCGTCTCTCCGATTTCGCCCCCCGCTGAACCGAATCTACCACCACCACCATCATACAGCATGCTTAACTTCTCAGGCCAGACAAAGAAGAGGACAGTAAACTTGGGGAATAAGCGCCAGGGGTACGGTGCAGGTGCCGGCAAGAGCTTTGCCGAGCAAAAGTCCCAGCAGCGGCAAGACCGCGAGAACCAGAAACGCCGGATAGAGGCGGCGATTGTTATACAGAGGCTGGTCCGCGGCTACCTCGAAATGACCAGACAAGCGGATGCATCGGTGGACCGCTGGATGGCATACGAGACGGCTTGTGGGGGCACATCCAACGGTGAGGACCAGCACCTCTGGCTGCAGTGGCTCTGCGAGTTTGTGGCGTTGGCGCGGTGGTACCTCCCGCGCCACAGCGAGAGCCAGCTTGCTATTGTGTGCAACTTGCGCGCCAAACTCCTGTATGTGTCGTACCCCGTGCCGACGAGTGTGGGCAACAGCCTACTATCAGCATTGACGCGCCTATTCCAGCGCAACAGCGAGAATGAGAATATCTTGATCGACGAGAAGGCGGAAGTCAGCCACGAGATTACCGCCTGCATAGCTGTGTTGGTGAACACCCCGGGTGTCTCGCTCGCTGGTACCACCACCACAGCCGTTTTGGTCGACTACATTTCCAAGAATGACATGGCGTCCACATATTTGGCAAGTATCCTCGACTTGGTGTTTGCCATTGGTGCACGGACCTCTTTTGCCGACTTTATCAAGGTGCTCACGCTACCGGTGTATCGGATGGCAAACTTCGCCTACCTTTCAGTGCTACAAAGCACCTTGAAGGTTGAGACGGAGCTCGTGATGGATCAACCAAAGTTGGTGCGCATCCTTGCCAATTATTTGGTTATCCATGGCAACGAGCCGTTTACCAAAGCTGACTTTGGTATCATCAGCGCCATTCTTAGGTATGTCTACTGCGTTGTGAAACTGGATAATGACGCAGATGAGGACGAGTCAGAAACTGACACGAAAACTGCAGGTGGTGGCGTGCCCAGAAGAGGCGCTTCTCCTGTGGTGCGCGTTGATGAAAACACTTCCATTGCGTTGGAGAAATTGTACACTCCCTCGTTTGTCCAGGATATTGTGTCTTTACTCCGGAGCGCTGACGAAAACTTGCGGCACCTTGCGTTGGGCATCCTTCCCGGGTTGATCAACTTGTACCCGTCGCTCAAGGGCAAGATCTGCATGTTGATCTCGATCATCCCTAGAAGCTACTTGTGGCTCTTTGACGCCATTAGACACCACCCGTTGTTTGCCGTGTTTAACCAGCCCGACATCGACTACGTAAAGTCCTCTACGCTCGATCAGTACAGTACTGACGACACGCAGTCGTTCTGGAGCTTGGTATTCTTGTTCGAAGAGCTGTACTCTTACTGGCTCATTGTTTCCAACGACTTGGAGAGCTTTGCTGAGGATAAGCTCGTGGTGGATGACGTCAAACGGTTTATGGTATTTCTCCGCACCTTGTGCTTGACTTTGGTGCTCGTGCCCGGGTTCCAGTGCCCACTAAAGTCTGTGTCGCACGCATTGTTGAAGCAACTTTACGTGAAGAACCTTCGCATGAAGTTTCTTCCCCCGAACTTTTGGGTGCCCCACGAGTTGCAGTTTGACGTAAACATGATGATCCTGGTTGTGGCAGAGGAGGAAGAGCGCAAGGCACAGATGGAGGATCTTGATGAAGACGGCAGAGGGGAAATTACCAGTCCAGGCAACAGTATGGTCAACATTCTCGGCGGAAGAAAGTCCAGCAGCAGAGGAACTGCATGGAAGAAACCAGCAGCGCCCGCCAGCGTGCTTGCCAAGGTTGAAATCTTGCGCAGCTTGCCGTTTTTTATCGCCTTTGATGACCGCGTGCGGATCTTCCAGTCCTTGATTGAACTCGACCGGCAGCGCACTGAGTCTTTCTCCTTCTCCTTCTTTGACCAGCGGCCCGCGAGAAGGGCTGATATCCGCCGTGACCACTTGTTGCGCGACGCCTATGCTGCATTCGGCAAGTTGGGCCCTGGGTTTAAGGATAAGATCCAAGTAGCGTTCCACAACGAGTATGGGCCCGAGGCTGGCATCGACGGTGGCGGCATTACCAAGGAGTTTCTCAACAGCGTAATTGAGGACGCGTTTGCTCCCACAAACGAGTTGCAGCTTTTTAAGGAGACGGGTGACAACCAAATCTACCCCAACGACGATATCTACAAGAAACTCGCCGTGGGTATTGCGCCCGAGATGCAGCAGGAGCGGTTGCAGTACTTGCGCTTTATTGGCGCCGTTATTGGCAAATGCTTCTACGAGAACGTGTTGATGGACATTTCGTTTGCTCCCTTCTTCTTGAACAAGTGGTGCAACGACAGCATGAAAAACTCCATCAACGACTTGAGCTACCTTGACCACGAGTTGTTTATCAACTTTATGAAGCTCACGAATATGAACGCCGACGAGGTTGATGCCTTGGACTTGACGTTTGCCGTGAACGAGAAGTTGGACGGCAAGACATACGCGTTTGACTTGTTGCCGCATGGGCATGAAGTGCCCGTCACTAATGCCGACATCCTTAACTATATCCACCAGCTTGCCAACTACAAGTTGAACCAGAGCTTGCGCGTGCAGACACGGTACTTTCTCGAGGGATTGTACTCAATCATATCTGCGAGTTGGCTCAGCATGTTTGACTGCTTTGAGTTGCAGATGTTGATTTCTGGCGGCGAGAGTGACGTTGACATTGCCGACTGGCAGCGAAACGTCGAGTACGGCGGATACCTTGCTGAAGACCCTAGCATCATCGATTTCTGGCAGGTTGTAAGCGAGATGACCCGTGAGGAACGCTCCAAGTTGATCAAGTTTGTCACCTCCGTGGGCCGTGCTCCGTTGTTGGGTTTTGGTTCCTTGAACCCCAGGTTTGGCATCCGCAACTCGGGGCGCGACCCGAGCCGATTGCCCACCGCTAGCACATGCGTCAACTTGTTGAAGTTACCGGACTACCAGGACAAGGAGCGCATGCGGGACAAGTTGCTCTACGCGATCAACACAGGCGCTGGTTTCGATCTTTCATAGGTTTATTATACACTGTTATTGTAACTGTAACTTCTTCTGCCTCTGCCGCCTCTAATTTCTCACCTTCCTCTTGTTCTTCAACAACACCTTCTGCTTGACCTGTTCCGCCTCAGACTCGAACTCAGACTCCATCTCTTCATCGGACTCAACCTCAGAGTCGAGCTCCTCCTTCTCACTCTCGAGCTCCATAGCATTCTCTCTGGCAGCAGCCTTCTCGGCCTTTCTTCTCAACTCCACGTCGCGCATTCTCAACAACTCAGGGTTCTCCTCCACCAACTTTTTGTCGGCGGCCAATTGTCTCTCCTTGTTGCCTCTCATTCTGTTCTTGTAGAACGCTCTCTCCCTCTTTTGTCTAATCTCCTCAATCCGGGCCATACCCTTCAACGTGGTAGCCACCAAGTCGCGGTTGTACCGCACAGGCACGTTTCTTCTCGCAGCAAACGTTAAGGTCGAGTCCACCACGAGTTCCTTTCCGGCAGCCTTTCTGAACGCCTTGGTCCAGCGCAACTTACGGGGGTTACGGCGCTGCTTGAACGCCTTGTGGCACTTGGACCGGCAGAACCGGAACTCCTTGGCGTCATTACGCACAAACGTTATCCCGTGGAGCGGGTACACCGGCGACGAGCAAAAGTGGCACTGGTAAATTCTCATAGTCTATGTGACGTGTGTGTGGTGTGTGCGTGCGTGGGAAAGATAGTAGGCTATGTGCTGTTGTGGTTGAATAAAAGTTTGATAGTTTGTTCCTATGGGATGTACGTCTTGTTCTCCTGTAGCACCCAACTCGATATCCCTGACTTGTCCCTAGCTGTTAGTTCTATAGCTGGTGGCGGAATCGGTGTACATTTTTTGGGGATTTTTTTTTTGTCTGTTAACGAGATGAGACAGAATAATTACATAGTCACGTGATTAAATGTATTTCTTTTCTCACTTTTGGTGGAGCAAAAAATTTTCCTGGGTAGAGAAAGCCAAGCGCTATGTTATCCGCTGCCACTAGCCTCCATTGACTATCAAGCTTACTTCCCCCCTAACCAACCAAATAACTATGCAAGCACCCACATTGCCCATACCTGGAGAAAACCAGAGCCAGTATGCTTCTCAGCAGCAACAGCAGCCCATGTACACTGGTCAGTTGCAGAAGAAAGCTGCGCCCGAGGGATCGGTGGAGTGGTACTTTGACCAGGGCGTGGACTGGATGGGCAACCATCCCTGGATAACAGGAATGGGCGTGTTGACGGTAGCGTACTTTGCTTCCGGCTTTGTCAAGTCGAAGCAGCCCGGTTTGAACGGCAAGGCCTTCTTCAAAGGCGGGTTCGGGCAGAAGATGACAGCGAAAGAGGCGTTGCAGATATTGAACTTAAAGGAAACGAACTTGAGCAAGATGAAGTTGAAGGAGAATCACCGGAAGTTGATGATGGCCAACCACCCTGACAAAGGCGGCTCCTCGTTCTTGGCTACCAAGATCAACGAGGCCAAGGAGTGTTTGGAGAAGAGGGGCGGCATGAAGGCAAAGTAAGAGGGGCAGGAGGGGGCAGAGGACCCTGGGTGTTCATGTATATGTGTATATAGTATTTAATGATAGACGTGTTTGCGATTCGTCTTTGGGTGACGTGTGCATACAAATGGGGGAAGGGAAGCGGGCTTGAGCTGTAGTTGCAAAAGGGTCAGCAGGGCGGCTTCATCAAGGAGAAGAGATGCTATAATCGCGGGACGGTGAAGTGCCAACCCACCATAATTTCCTTGTCTGTTCCTTTCTTATAATGCCAGCAATCTCCAGTGTGACGCCCCTGCTGCGATTGTGACCGTTCTATGGTTGTAACACTTGTTGCCCGAGTCGTGGCGGCCGCCCCCTATTTTTCCCGCTGCCTCAGCCCTGTTGCCGAGAAGGCGAAAGCGAGGACCGAAAAAAAGCACAACACTCAAAATCTTAACCACCAAAGCCGAAGTTCCCATAAAGTGAACTACCAAAACTTGTCCTTTTTTTTGCTCACCCACATCCAGCCATTCCAAGTCAACAGTAGCATCACCAGGAACAACGCCACCATCAGTACCACTGCCCTCTCTTCCACCTTCTCCTGCTCAATGACAACCTACGAAAAGATTGTAAAAGGCGCCACCAAGATCAAGGTGGCGGCGCCCAAGCCCAAGTACATTGAGCCGATCCTTATGGCCACGTCGGTGGACCACCCCGTAGAGTCGGAGAACTTTAACACCATCATGCGCACGTTGAGTCATCGATTGCAGGATTCGTCGTGGAGCGTGGTATACAAGTCGTTGATTGTGATCCACTTGATGGTCCGCGAGGGCGACCGGGATGTTACCTTGGACTACTTGGCGCACAAGGCACCCCACATGTTGAACTTGTCATCGAGCTCGATCTCGCGCGGGGGCGGCTTCAGCTCCGACTTGCGGTTTGTCACCAAGTATGCCAAGTACTTGCAGACACGGGTGAAGCAGTTTGAGGCCACGGGAACCGACTATGTGCGGGACGAGCGGTCCAACAACAGCACCGACCGAGCGGGCGGACGGTTGCGCACTTTGAGCGTGGACAAAGGCCTTCTCCGCGAATGCGAGCTGGTACAGAAGCAGATCGACTCGTTGTTGAAAAACAATTTTATGGAGAATGAGATTAACAACGACGTGGTCTTAACGGCGTTCCGCCTTTTGGTGAATGACTTGTTGGCGTTGTTTCAGGAGTTGAACGAGGGCGTCATCAATATCCTTGAACACTACTTTGAGATGTCCAGGGTGGACGCCACGCACTCGCTCAAGATCTACAAGCGGTTTGTCGACCAGACCAAGTTTGTCATTGACTACCTAAGGGTGGCCAAGCACCTCGAGTATGCCACCAAGTTGCACGTGCCCACCATCAAGCATGCACCCACGGCGCTCACGAGTTCATTGGAAGAGTACCTCGAGGATCCCAACTTTGAGGTTAATAGGCGACAGTACATGGCCGAAAAGGCGAACAAAAGCAACGCTGAGGTGCCAAATCCGCAGCCAATATTCAGCAACACGCCGCCTGAAGCTGAGAGGAAGCAGTTGAATCGACACCACTCATTAATTGTGCAGCAGGCAACTTACAACCCTTGGAGCAATATTGTCACACAAAGCCAGCCGGACGCATTGCAGCAGGCGCAACAGCAGGCACAGCAGCAGGCGCAACAGCAGGCGCAACAGCAGGCACAGCAGCAGGCGCAACAGCAGGCACAGCAGCAGGCGCAACAGCAGCAAGCTTTGCAACAGCAGCAGGCTCAACAACAAGCACAGCAGCAGCAAGCTTTGCAACAGCAGCAGGCTCAACAACAAGCATTGCAACAAGCGCAACAACAAGTATATCAGCAGACACAGCAACAGCAGGTGCTTTTCCAGCAGCAGACGGGGTATATCTCGCCCAGCAAGACGTTTCAGCGCATGCCCTCCATTCCTCAGGGCCAGTTACTCCAGCTGGTGCCACAGCCAACGCTCACCGGAAACGGGTTCTACGACTCGAATGCACAGCTCCAGCCCCAGCACACCAACCCGTTTGCGCAAATGGCCCAGCCGCAGTTGCAAGCATCTGTTACTCAGCAGGCCACGTTCGGAGGCTTGCAACGACAAAACACCAATCCATTTGCCATCATGACTGGCCTGCAGCATCAGCAGTCACAAGCACAAAAGCAGCAGCAGCCTCAGTTTCAATCTTTCCAGCCGGAGCCATTGCAACCACAGTCCACCAACCCATTTACCACTTCCCGCTTTGCACCCAATAGCGGCACTACTGCATACACGTTCAACGGCATCCAGCAACAGTCCATCCAGGCGAGTGCGACCGGCAGTAACCCGTTCAAGGCGTCAAAAACCACTCAGGATTTGTTCAACACATACCAGCACCAGCACCAGCACCAGCAACCACACCAGCAGCTCAAGTCGCAGCCCACAGCGGGCGGTTTGGAGTCAGTGCCCACCATCCCTGTGTTTCCCGAAACGCAGCAAGAGGCGCAGAGGCAGTTTTTCTGGCAACAAGCACAAACTGGACTCCAACAACAGCAGCAACAACAGCAGCAACAACAGCAGCAACAACAACAACAACAACAACAACAACAACAACAACAACAACAACAACAACAACAACAACAACAACAACAACAACAACAACAACAGTTCCCACAACAGCAGTTCCCTCATCAGCAGTTTGTCCAGCAAAACTATACGCAACCCAACCAGCACAGCCAGCAGTACTACGAAGGACCAAGCTTACTTTAGATTAATATGTACATTAGTTGACAGGGCCGCGACTTCGCGGCTACATCCCATACTTCCAGATATCCTCCTCGTACCCCTCAGTCACGTCCTTGTCGTCGGCATACTCCTGCTGCCACCTCGTGAAGCCGCCTTTTAGAATATATACGTGCAAGCGATGGCTAAAGTACTCCGCCATCTCCGAGTCGCGTACTTCTTCCAAGCTGCGCAAAAACTTTAGCGAGGTACTGGGGCCGCGCACCTGGCTCAACATGCAGTGGAACACCACATCCGTGACCTGCTCGTCAAAAATCCGGCGTTGGAGCTCCGGGAGTGTGTAGTGGAAGTTTGCCGCCGGGTAGTGCCAGCACGATTTGATGTGGCCGCCGACGTAGTCGGAGTCACGCACATCAACAACGGCGAACTTGCCATTGCCGTGCGGGGACCCACCTCTGAACCAGGTGCGGAGCAATGCGGGGGTAACAAACTTGAGATCGGATAGGGAGTATACCTTTGTCATTTGGAAATTGAGACGCGATTGTGTGTGTGTATGACGGTGATGATGATGATGGTGATGATGAAGACCAAAGTCCAAAATCCAAAATGGCACAGGCGTTTTTCCCACACGCGGATTTCGTACCCCAGCGACACCAGAAAAAGTTTTCCTTTGTGGACAGCGCCAAGGAGTGGACTCACCTTTTATCAATTCTCCCTTTATACCTATACCCCCTCAAGGCAAAACACAGCCATCAATACACAGGTTGCTACTACGCTACTCCACCATGGCCCGTTTGACCAGAAAGAGGACAATTGATAAGGACCTGTTGGGCGATCCCATCACTCGCACGCTATCGATAGAGTCGATTTCGTCCCTCTTTAAGCGCAAGAGAAAGCACAACGATGTGAGCGGATCGTCGGATGACGAGGAGCAGCAGGAGAATGAGCAGCGGCCACAAAACGAGGATGGAAAGATGCAGCGCAAGAAGCAGCGCAAGATACAGACTAAGGAGGAGCAGGCATTTGAGGCGCGGGAAAAGGAGTTGGATGCGGAGTTGCCCGCCGAGTACAGAAAGTTCCGTCCTCGCGGGTTCCGGTTCAACGTCCCACCAAAGGACCGCACAATACGTATCTACGCCGATGGCGTATTTGACTTGTTCCACTTGGGCCACATGAAACAGTTAGAGCAGGCCAAGAAGTCGTTTTCCAACGTGGAGTTGGTGTGCGGCGTGCCTTCGGACGTGGAGACGCACAAGCGCAAGGGCTTGACGGTACTCACGGACGAGCAGCGGTGCGAGACGTTGAAGCACTGCCGATGGGTGGATGAAGTGATCCCCAACGCTCCGTGGTGCGTGACCCCTGAGTTTTTGGAGGCGCACAAGATTGACTACGTGGCGCATGACGACTTGCCGTACGCGTCGGCAGACTCAGATGACATCTACAAGCCTATCAAGGAGCAGGGCAAATTCTTGACCACGCAGCGCACGGAAGGTATCTCGACCTCCGACATCATCACCAAGATCATCCGCGACTACGACAAGTACCTCATGCGCAACTTTGCGCGCGGGGCCACGCGCAAGGAGTTGAACGTGAGCTGGTTGAAGAAGAACGAATTGGAAATCAAGAAGCACGTGAGCGACTTCCGCACATACTGGGAGAAGAACAAGGAGAACTTGAACAATGTGTCGCGGGACTTGTACTTTGAGATCAGAGAGTTTATGCGGGGCAAGAAGTTTGACGTGCAGCAGTACCTCGACAACGTGGGCACAAACAGCACCAATGGGGGTATTAGTGGCAGCCACAGCGGTGGCAGCAGCTCTCCCGTATCAGACGACGAGGCGCTGGTACGGTCGCCCTTGACGGACTTTGCGTCCAAGTACATTGGCAACGCCAATAAAGAGTTGAACAATGCCAGCAAAACGATCTTTGCCAACGTCGGCAAGTGGATCACGGGCGAGGACTCGGAAGAGGAAGAAGAGGAGATCCAGCCGATTGTTATCCGGTCGCGCCGGACCCGACGCAGCAGCAGCATATCCTTGGCAGCGGTCTCGCCTGTGAAGCTTTCCTCAGAAGCAGACAAGCAGACACCTGATACGCCCAAGAATACAGACACATCTAGGAAGAAGAATGCCAGGACCCCCAAGAAATAGTTTTGTAGTGGATGAGTATGACTTTTTTGAAAAGGAACTGGAGATCGGAGCTGTTCATGGGAAGCGTCCTGAAAGGGGGACAAGTGCGTAGAGAAGAGAGGGAAAAAAAGGCCCGAGGAAAAATCAGGTGAGGCACCACCAGAGCAGTCCCCCGAAGAATCCATGTCTGAATGGTTGGAACCGATTGAGCAGCCGACGCTGCATGAGTGTCCCGAACAGAGGCTTGTGGAGGAGCAGCGTGTTCTATTAGAGCGGCTACAGCAGGAGCTTAAGGCGCAGCAGGAAGAGTTGTTTCAACAACAGCGGGTCTTGTTTCATGAGCAACACCAGCAGCAGCAACAACAAGAGGCAGGACCCCAAACATTGCCCACCGCAGTTCTTCCCCCAGTGTCTGGTACAAACTGGACATTCACTCAGGGTCTCATGCTTGGTCAGGTGAGCGTGTTGTTTGTCATTGCTGTGTTTGTCAAGTTCTTTGTGTTTGCGGAGGCCAGCACATCACCGGCGACGAAAGCCGCACGCGATGCCAGCAGTGTTCTCGTGAGGCGGGATAAGAAGAAGGGCACGAGTGTAGGTGCAGGTTTAGGGGCTGGTGCGGGTACGAGTGCAGGTGCAGGATCTGGGTCTGGATCTGGACCGGGTCCTGGTGAACAGGAAGGTCTACTCACACGGTCTAAGATCTCTACCATCCTCGAAAAGACGTATTATGACGTGGATAACCACGCCCCGGAGTCGCTCGACTGGTTTAACGTATTGGTGGCGCAGACGATATCGCAGTTGCGGGCGGAGGCGTTGTTGTCCGACAATATCTACCACTCGTTGAGCAACTTTTTGGAGAGCTCGCCGTTGCCGGAGTTTTTGGACACGATCAACTTGACAGAGATTGATGTGGGCGACGACTTCCCCATCTTCTCCAACTGCCGTATCAAACACGCGCCCGACGGGTTGGGTCGGTTGGAAGCCAAGATCGACGTGGACTTGTCGGACACGCTCACGCTCGGGATCTCGACCAAGTTGTTGTTGAACCACCCGCGGCCATTGACGGCGGTGCTACCGGTGGCGCTAACGGTGTCTATTGTGCGGTTCTCGGGGTGTCTCACGGTGAGCTTGATCAACACCAAAGACCGTGCGTTGTTTGACAAGGGGTACGTGGCAAGTGCCAACGCCGACAGCAAGGTCGATACCAATGGCAATGCCGACAGCAAGGCCAACTGCGACGACCAGGGAACGGCGTTGATGTTCTCCTTTAGCCCTGACTACCGCCTCGAGTTTGTGGTCAAGAGCTTGATTGGATCGCGGGCCAAGTTGCAGGACGT
Source organism: Zhuliangozyma boniae (assembly GCA_002094185.1). Classification (NCBI taxonomy): domain Eukaryota; kingdom Fungi; phylum Ascomycota; class Pichiomycetes; order Serinales; family Debaryomycetaceae; genus Zhuliangozyma; species Zhuliangozyma boniae. The sequence goes on from MXQC01000005.1 coordinate 104,454, forward strand.
GCCCAAGATCTCCGATATGATCGAGAACCGGTTGCGCACGTGGTTTTCCGAGCGGTGTGTGGAACCGCGGTTCCAGGTGGTCAAGTTGCCCTCTCTCTGGCCCCGCACCAAGAACACGCGTAAGCCGAAAACGGTCGACGATGTAAATAGTCTTTGAGGGGAGTAAATAATCAAATGGTTTATATGCAGATTGGGATAAAAGAGAGCGCAATTTTGGAGAGGGGGGAAGTGAAAAAAAAGAGGAGCGACTGGCCAAAATGGATACGACGTGTTGTGTGGTGCCACTGGCTCTCTGGGACCACAGAAGAGACTTGTGGGTACCTTAAAGAGGGTAGATACATGCAGTGGTCTTCTGATATGTGTGATGTGACCCCAAGAAGTGCTGGAGTGGTCTTGTTTTATTCAGTATGGTGTTTCTTCAACAATTTTATAAGAATCTGCGCAAATATTTACCTAAATTCCTGTCAACTTTAGAAACACCCTGATTTACTCAGTAAATAGGGAAAACAGGGATAATTAGCAACTCGTCCATTAGAGGACACTTTCTATACCATGTATGGTGCATACTGCAGGCGCTTACACCTCTGTATCCACTGGAAATATTGACTTTTGTTTACCTCACGTGACTAAGTTTTTAGATGTGTATAGTGCGGGAGACAGACAAAATCAACCAAGCGCGAGCATAGCGTAGTGGTTGCGCATTGTTGGTGTAATGGCAGCATGAGCCTTTCCCAAGGGCTCGATCAGGGTTCGATTCCCTGGCAATGCATTTTTTTGCCCTCTTCTAAAAACTCCGAATCCCTACTTATTTACCCTTTGACTATCTCCCATGGAGCTAGTCGGCCGTGTCGTGATGGGGTGAACAAGACACAACACACAAAAGGGGAGAGGGACACACGCGTGTGCTAATAGTGTTAAGAACAGCAAAAGCTGAGACTGATCTTGGATCCGGAAACACCGTCTGCATGCGCATGGTCCTGTGTTGTGTAAATATAAACAAAATGAGGACAGATTGCTAGGTCGTAGCCTAGGAAGGATTTATTCTGGATGCATCCAATGGCAATCATACCATGCGGCCTTCCCAATGGGCGACTCTGTCCATACGTTGCACGCCCACCGTGCTTTGTACAATGGTGCCTTCCAAAACTGAATCTCCCCTTCCCTTCCTCCCACGACGCACGCTGAATAAAACCAATCTATATCCGAAGTACAACAATGGAAAAAAACCTCAATCACTATGACGAGCACGAAGCACGAGGTGGAAGAGGAGGAAGAGGAAGAAGAGGGAAAAAAATTTGTCGCCTCATCATACATTACAATACAATCTCCCCCAATACATACAACCTTCGCCATCCTCACCGCCCTCAGCCTCCCTATACCCATTATCCCCCCACCATGAACACATCCTTGCTTCTAGAGTGCTTTGCTGGCACTTTACAGGCGGACCCCAACTTGCGCAAGACCGCGGAAACCAAGTTGAAGGAGCTTTCAACCGCCCCCCACTTTCTCTCTGCATGCCTCGAAATCATTGAGACCAAGGACTCGCCGATGCAGGCCAAGAAGGCGGCGGCGGTGTACTTGAAAAATCGCATTGTCAAGTTCTGGAACTCCAAGGATGCGCAGCACCGCATTTCAGACGAGGAAAAGACGGTGATCAAAAGCCGCATTTTGCCGGTAGTGATTGGCAGCGACTACGCCATCAAGCAGCAGTTGATCCCGGTGTTGCGGGTATTGATAGCCATTGAGTTTGACCACTGGGACGGGTTATTGGAACACACAGGCCAGTTGTTGCAGATGACCGACAACCAGGAGTGTGTGTACGCAGGCATGCTCTGCTTCTCCGAGATTGCCCGCAAGAACAAGTGGGTGGGCAACGACGACCGCGCCGCCGTGTTGGACCCTATAATTGTGTCGGCGTTTCCACACTTACTTAACATTGGCCACTCCATCATCAGCTGCGAAGTGGACGAGGCCAAGGCAGAGATCTTGAAGTTGATCCTCAAGACGTACAAGTTTGTCACCTACTACGACTTGCCCAAGCCTTTGCAGAGCAAAGAGTCGATCCTCCAGTGGGGCGAGTTCCACGGCGCCATTATCAACATGGCCCCGCCCGCGTACGCCATCAGCAACTCCATCACCGAGCAAGAAAAAACGTTGTTGCAGGTGTCCAAGTGCTACAAGTGGGCCATTGCCAACATGTACCGCTTGTTTCAGCGGTATGCGTCCAAGAATTTATCGGGAAAGTTTCGGTACCCCGAGTTCCACCGCCTCTTTCTCAATGAGTTTGTGCCCCACTTCATCACCCAGTTCTTGTCCATCATTGAGCAGTACTGCCAGGGAAAGAGGTGGCTCTGCACCACATCGTTGTACCAGCTCTTGGAGTTCTTGAGCCACTGTGTGGTGGAAAAGTCCACATGGTTGTTGGTCAAGCCGTACATCGAGACCATCATCACCCACTTTGTGTACCCGTTGTTGTGTCCCGACGACCAGTTGTTGGAGACGTTTGAGGACGACCCGCACGAATACATCAACTTGTGCTTTGACCTGACAGGTGAGTACGACACCCCGGAGGCGGCGGCGTTGGGGTTGTTGGTGACGCTCGTGTACAAGCGGAAAAAGACCATTTTGCAGCCGGTGACCACGTTTATCCACCAGGAGTTAACGCAGTTGTCGGCGCAGGAGGAGACGTTGGCGGTGGCCCAGAAGAAGGAGGGTGCGTTGAAGATGTTGGGTGCATTGTCGTTGCAGTTGCAGGACGGCGACAATAAGGTGCACATGGAACCGTTCATCACCCAGTTGGTGATCCCCGCCTTGGGATCGAAGCACGAGTTTTTACAGGCGCGTGCCATTGAGGTAGTGAGCCAGTTTAGCGAGGTGCCCCTTGGAAACGAAAAGACTATGGCCGAATTGTACCATGGGGTGTTAAAGAACTTTGACAACCACGAGGCGTCGTTGGTAGTGCACTTTGAGAGCGCGTTGGCGATCCAGGCTTTTTTAACGCAGCCCGAGTTCAAGCAGGTGTTATCCAACATCATCTTGCCCACGATGTCGAAGTTGCTCGAGTTGTCCAATGACATCGACAACGACGTAATATCGACAGTGATGCAGGAGTGCGTGGAGAACTTTTCAGAGCAGTTACAGCCGTTTGGCGTGGACTTGATGACAAAGTTGGTACAACAGTTTATGAAGTTGGCCACCGAGATCAACGACGCGTCGAACGTGGACGTGGACGACTTTGACGGCAACTACGACGCCGAAGGTGATAAGGTGATTGCGGCCACGGGGTTCTTGAACACCATGATCACGGTGTTGTTGTCATTTGAGACATCGCGCGAGATCTGCATCAAGTTGGAGGAGATCTTCTCGGAGGCAATCCGGTATGTGTTGGTGAATCAGTTGGACGACTTTATTGCCGAGATTGGCGAGTTGATAGAGAACTCGACGTTTTTGATGCGACTGATCACCCCCGTGATGTGGGACAACTTCCGGTTGCTCTATGCCTCGTTTGAGGACGGCACCGCGTCGATGTACTTTGGGGAGTTGCTTCCCTGCTTGGAAAACTTTATTATCTACGGTAAGGAGCAGTTGAAGCAGGACCCGGCTTTGACGCAGCTCTTCTTTTACATCTTTGCGCAAGTGAGTGACATGGCGAGTGACGAGTTTGGGTTGAACGATTTGATAAATGGGTTTGACTTGAGCCAGACCTTCATCTTGAGCTTGGAGGAGCAGTCACGGCAGTACATCCCGCAGTTCCTCGACAAGGTGTTGCAGAACTTTGATGTGGACAAGAAGCACCGCGGTACGTTGTTCAAGGTGACGAGTACAAACGTGGTGATTGCGTCGTTGGTGTACGACGCGCAGCAGACGATGGTGTTGTTGCAGCAGAGCAACCGCGCCACCGAGTTTTTCGGCAAGTGGTTTGACTTGATCCCGCAGTACACGAGAGTATACGACTTGAAATTGTCGACGCTCGCGTTGATGACGATCTCACACATGGAGCTTGACGACGAGATCTTAGCGCGCGTGGGTAGCGGGTTGTTAGTGTTATTGAAAAACACCCCCGCTGCCATCCAGGCATTGGAGAAAAAGAGAAAGGCGTTCAACGAGAGCGAGGGCAACCCGCACGACTTCGAGGGCGAGTGGGCGTACGACGAGTTTGAAGAGTATGAAGAAGACGACGAGTACGAGGGAGAAGAGCAAGGAATAGAGACAGAAACACCTGCAGGCATTGGAGCTGATGCATCTGCCGCTGCTGATGCTGGTGATGGCGTTGACGAGACAGAAAAGTATAAGCAGTTTTTGCACGCCGAGGACATAAAGCTCAAGTCAAGCGGGTACTACAGCGAAAAAGAGGAGGATGTGTTTGAGGACCCGTTGGCCACCACGCCGTTGGACGGGTTGAACATTTTCACCACCGTCAAGGAATATATCCAGAACATGCAGTCGGGCGACGCGCCGCGGTTTGCCAAGTTGTTTGGACAGTTGAGCGAGGACGACCAGAAGGTTATTATTGACATTATGAGTGTCGTGGACTAGCGCATCGCATCACATTACAGAGGGGAGGGGGAGTAAGGAGTTTATAGCATAATTTTGGAAAAAACCGACTCAAGATAGCACAAAGTGTGGAAAGCATCGCGACGGAGGTGGTGCCGATTTTTTGGGGAGAGGCAGCTCGTAAGTGTCCTGCATGGGAGGATTAATTAAGAAACAAGCAAAGGGTAAGGGCAAAGTAAAGTGACAGCAGATAGAGGGAAGGCGAGAACATCAGGGAGGATGAGCAAGTAGGGGATATCTAGATAATAGATCTTCCCTTCATAGATAGGGAGGTCGTGTGATGCTTCACATGCTCTCCCAGCTTGATGTTTCACATGACAGACAGACTAGGCAGAGATAGGGTATGGGCTTGTGGGTGCCACCCCACGAGGTTGTGACGGGACACGACAATTTTGAGTCTTTTATTGTCCTTCTCTCTCGTTCTGCCGTGATTACGTAATAATGAGAGAAAAAAACGACACACGTGCGCTTCCCTTTTCTCTCTCCAAAAGAAAAGGAGCAAAGAGAACAAAGAGGGCTGATCTAGTAATAAGGAAAGAGAAAAAAATATACTAGGCTTTTTTACAGAGCCACATGGGCCCCTCCTGCCTGTCCCACCTCAAAGTATAAATACATATAGCCACCGCCACATGCGCGTGCTGTTGATCAGAAGATGTCTTTCCTGTTCAGGATACAACAAATCACTAGCTTACCACTACTACGTTCATGCTTTTCACGTTCTGGTTGATTTCGGCGGTGTTGTCGCTTAACATCCTTCTCACCACAACCGACAGCTGGGTGTCCAAGAACATACGCATGCTATATTGTCACCTCAAGGAGCAGAACCACCACGTGGTGTTGGTGGCACCGCTTTACCAGCTTAATGAAAAGGCACTCCCTCAACACGATAGTAGCAGCGTCACTTCTGGAGGCGAGTATGGCCACTTGTTGCCCGTGCATCAGACCTACTTTAGGAACCTCCAGTTGGTGGACCAGCGCGGCGCCAAGAACGTGGTGCCCAGATTGCGAGACATGACCGCCAGTTTCAAGCCCGTGCAGACCAACCAGTTTGGCCAGGACCCCTTGGACAAGGACGTGTGGTATGTCAATGCCGACCCGGTGTCGACGTTGCAAATTGCCCAGAGCGTCATTCTCCCGCACTTTTACCAGACCGCAAGTGCCGCCACGACATTTACTGCCGGCTTGGTGGTGATTGGCCCTAACGAGGGGTTGTGCTCGCAGGACGTGGTGGCCAAGATGGTGGCGAGCTGTGCCAATATCTCCACCATCGCAGTGTCAACCGAGGACAGCCATCACGTGTACTTTCAGGACGAAAAGTACTTCCATGCGGGCCGCAAGTCAACGGGCCGGCTGTTGAAGCACAATGTGTTTGGCAAGAACATCCGCTTTGTCAACCGCAAGGTCACCGAGTTGGTGCACAAGGTGAGCGAATACATGGAAAAACATCAGCAGGTTGTGGGAGTGGACATGAAGATTCCCTCCATTAACCACAAGGGCTCACACTGCGTCACGTCGGCGCACGTCGACTTGCCGTTGAATGTGGTTGCCGATGTGGGCAGTGCGGCGGCCGTTACCAAGCACTATGCCGTGTCGGCTCCCCAGTTTGAGTTTGATGGGGTGGCCATCACCCAGACGGCAAAACAGAGAAAGAGACAGGACAAACTTGGTTCCGCGGGCAACGAAGGGGATAACGACGTGGTTGATGGCGAGAGCTCGCACAACCACGCTTCGTTCATATTCAACAATGACCGGTACTTGAAAGAGGAGGTGGCCAAGGCCAAGAGAGATGAACAGGACATGGCTTTGCAGAAATTGCACGCGTCGTTGTCGGAATGCAGCATTGCCGTGAAGGTGGCTGGCAACTATGCCACCATGGAAAAGCTCTTGCAGTAGTACCAGTCTACTTTCTTTCCCTTCATTTCTTCTCCTTGCTACATGTTTCTTTTTCTTTCCATTTTAGTTCTGCATCGGTTGAGCGTATACCCTGTCCCTTCCCCTCCCCCACCTCTTCATATAACCATTATAATGATTGATTAATTTTATGGCCATACAAGAAAGACATCAGGCGAGAAATGATCGCAAGTGCACGCGCAAACACACAATGGTGTTGTGCTTATCTCCAGGTGGTTTCAGTAAAGAAAAAAGAGAATGCCAAGACGATGAATCTAGCCCGCCACAACTTATTCATCTTCTCAACAGCAGCAGCAGTATAACCATCAGCGGCAACACTACTACAGCCATAACCAAGATGCCGGGAAACGATAACGCCAGTATCCACGCGTCCATACTATCCAAGTTGGCGCCCAAGGCAAAGCTCGGGACCTTGTCGTGCATATCCCTTGTTGTCAACAAGATCATCGGTACCGGCATCTTCTCCAACCCATCACCGATCTTCCAGTACACTAACGGCAACGTGGGGATCTTTCTCCTAATGTTCCTTCTCGGGGGCGTGATTATCTTCTGCGGCTTGCTTGTCTACCTCGAGTTCGCCTTGAATTTGCCGTTCAAGAACGGCGGCGAGTTGAACTACCTTCTCCGCTGCTTCTCCAACCCCAAGGGGCTAATAGGGTGCATTTACTCGTTCCTGATTGTGCTACTAGGGTTCAGCTCGGGAAATAGCTATGCCTTTGGAAAGTACGTATTGTTTGCTGCTACGGGCCACGACAGCACCAGCGACGCGTGGGCCAAAGTCATTGGCGTTGGGGTGATTACCTTTTGCATCGTGCTCCACATGGCATACCCCAACCAAGGGACGCAGTTGTTCAACTTCCTTGGCGTATTCAAGTTGATGATCCTCGTGTTGATCATCGCCATTGGCGCCGGGGCCGCCGCAGGGATGTTGGACATCGCCCCCACGGGCAACTTTCACGACGTGTGGCGCTTCCACAACGACGCGCGGCCCAGCATCTACTCAGTGTCAGTGGCGCTCTTAGAGGTGATATACTCTTTCAAGGGGTGGGAGAACGTCAACTACGTGTTGAGCGAGGTCGAGGACCCGGTACACATATTGACCATCGCCGCACCGCTGGCAGTACTACTCACCACTGTGTTGTACTTTCTTGTCATTGTTGCATACCTCGTGGTGATACCCAAGGACGAGATCCTCTCGAGCGGGGTGTTGATTGCGGGAATCTTTTTTAACAAAGTGTTTGGCGAGAGCATCACCTCGCGGTTGTTGCCAGTGTTTATCTCGTTGTCAAACTTGGGCAACGTGTTGGTGGTGTCGTACGCGCACTCGGTGGTGAATCAGGAGCTCGCGTACAACAATTACATCCCCTTTAGCCACTACTTCCAGCAATTCAACCACTCCTTGTTGTTGCACTGGCTCGTCACAGTGGTTATCCTTGTGGCGCCGCCGTCAACGGAGATTTACGAGTTTATCGTCAACTTGTACATCTACCCAGGAACCTGGATCAACATCCTCCTCACTGCGGGATTGGTTTACCTCAGATTGAACAAGAAGCGTGAGCAGTGGGGCGAGTTCAACCTCAGGCTGATGGAAGAGCAGGAGGGGGAAGAACAAGAACAAGAAGAGCAACTACAGTTTCAAGATTATAGGGACGAGGACCAGAGCGTCGACAGCCACCTGTATGGATCTGACGAGGATACCCATGTGTTTCGCCCCCGAAGAGGAAACTCCGAACACGACCGGCTTCTTCATATAACGGTGTCCCACGAAACCACAGCCGAGCCCACGATATCCGCACCCATGGTGTGCATTGTGTTGTTTCTTGTCGCCAATATCTTTCTTGCGTTGTTCCCCTTTGTGCCGCCGCCCAACGCGTCGTCGCTAGACATTCCGTACTGGATGTTCCCGCTCTTGGGTACGGGTGTACTCCTTCTTGGCGCTGCTTTCTACTACCTCCGACCATGGTGGCACCCCGACCGCGACATCAAGTATGAAAACGAGTATGCAGCATTCTGAGGGTGCAGCATTCTGAGCACACACCACTATGAGCACGCACCATTCTAATCATGCTCCATGTATGTTATCATGTATGTCTTTATATGCGTAAATAGGGTCGTTAACTGGAGAGGAGCACCAACCGCTTCTTCTTTTTCTTCTTAGCGCTGTTGCTTGCTTCCTCCTGTCGCGCCATCTCTTCGCGAGCCTTGCGGATCATCTCCTCAGCCGAGTCCGAGTCCGAGTCGTCAATGGCCGATCCAAGAACCTCCGACTTGGGGATGCGCGTGCCCCACACGGTAGTTTCGTACTCGCTGCTCTGTGTCACGTCGTCGGAAAGCGGGTCATTGGACGAGGGCCGCCGTCGCGGGTGCTCCCACAACGCCGGGAGATCGCGGTTGTCCACAATCGTCAAGCTGCCAAAATTTGCAGCGTACTCGTAGCCGGGGTCGCTCTCGTCGAGCCCGCTATTTTCGCGCATGTAGAAATCACGCGTACGCGCCTCCTCCTCGGTCAACGCGCGCCGCCGGTCGCGCTCCTCACGCTTGAACTTGCGCTTCAACTGCTGCGTGCGCTTTGTCAAGTCGCCCTTGAACATCTCCCACGCCTCCTGGTTGACAAACTCGTTGTGGAACCAGTTGCACTCAAGAAACCCAATAGTGGTCCCAAGTGGTAGGTGCGACAAGTACTTATATTTGGTCAACGCTGTGTCTGCCATGAGCTCCTCATACCGGATGTTTTCGATCTTGGCGATGATGGCCGAGGGGAGGTGCTCGTACGTGGTGTACGTGGTCTTGAGCACTTTCATGTCGAGCGGCGACAACACGTAGACGCAGCCGGCGTTGAACCCAGTCTGGTAATAGTAAAACGTCTGCGCGTTTGGACGGTGGTAGGCAGGATTGCTGTTGTTGTTGCCGTCACTGCCGCTTTCTGCGCTCCTCACGTGGTGGGATTCCACGGGCTGCGCCAACTTTGCCGTCCAGTCTTCAATCTCCTTGTCGATATAGGCAGTGGCTTCCTGCACAAGAGCAAGATCGTCGCCATACACCAACTTCTCCTCCTCGTATGCGGCCATGATCTGCCGCTTCTCATTGCTGTACATATCGAGCAAGTATTGGTAGTCGCCCCGGAAGATACGCAGGTACTGGGCGTAGTCCGGGTCGGTGGCATGCGGGAAACCGGGTGTGTCGCGCAAGGCAAGCATCTTGGGCACCGACAAGATGCGGTCCAGCTGCCGCGCCATCAACGTCAACACCGCCTCGTCGTTAACCTTGGGCGTCTCCAACTCCTCATCCACACTGTGTACCAACACCGGCTTCAACTCGTGCCTGCGAATGATGGAGAAACATAACGGACACTCGCGGTACTTTTCCACAATTGCCGCCGCCTCCTTCTTCTTGGCCTTGGGCACCTCCTGCTCCAAGAGCGACAACACACACTTGAGGCAGATGATGTGACCGCATGATGTGATCATACGCGGCGCTATCGGCTCGTCGGTGAGGCAGATGGGACACGCGTTGCCCCGCGGCGCAATGATGCGGATAATGTCCTCGGTATCGACGGGAACGTTGGGGTCGAGCTCTTGCGCGTGATAGTGCTTGCGCCCATCTACAACAAACTTGTACCGCACATTGATGTACTTCATCCCCGTGAGTTGCATCCGCGGCGGGCCGTGGCGCTTCTTGCCACCATTGCTGCCGCGGCGTCGGGTCTTGGTGTTCTGCTGGTACTCCTCTGAGTCGCGATACGACTGGAAGTCCAACAAGTGGTTGATGGAGATCTGGTGCCGGCGGTTACTGCCGCTCACTTTCTTACCCTGCTGTAACTGCGACTCGAGCTGAGTAGATATATCGGCACTGTTTTTGCGGTGGCCGTGCTTGTGCGCCCTGCTGGGTGGCTGTGGCTGTGGCTGTACTTGGTTTTGGGGTTTGTTTTGGTTCTTGCGCGGGGCCAAGTTCTGTCGAATGCGGTCGGCGGGAGGGGCCTTGACAGGAAAGTTGCTGTCCTCCTTCATACTAGGCGTGGCAGTGATGTTAATACTGCTGATACAGGTATTGTTGCTGATGTTGCTGATGCTGTTGCTTGCCATCGGGTAACAAGCTATATTTGCATGTTCAACAATAAAGCTGAACACGAAGCTATCCAAAACAATGGAAGAGTGACTGGACAGGCTTGCCTAGGAACCTTAACAAGTGGTGGTGGTGTGAAAAAAGGATAGCTACTCAGTTACTCCTCCTCCTCCTATTGGTGACTGAGGTGGTGGTAGTGGTGAAGTGGGTGAAGAAGGAATGTGGATGCAGCGGGCTTTTCAGACCGCGGAAAGTCATCATTAACAAAGGAAAAAACGAGAGATAAAAGGAAAAAAGGAACACCGAAAAAATGGACCACACCCAACGTGTAGTGGACATTCAGCAACATGCGACATTGTCTCGCGACATTCAATGTCATTCCACACCTCTGCAGGATGGCACCAGCAAGGAAAAAAGAGTATTGGCGACGTGTAAAGAGAGACTTTGAGACAGCCAACACCTTTCCAACCACATCCTGCCAATGTCTCAGATCAAGAGGACCAACTTAAAGTATGTGGCCATGCATATCCTCAACCTATATCCGCCATTCCTCCCTCTCCTTCTCTCCCCCTTTTTCCTTCCTACTTCTCCTATCGCTTGATACTAACAAATCCAGCTCTGTGAACGAATTGCGGCAAACCACCGACGAACAGTTGGGTTCGGTGATGCAGCAGTTGGGCTACGAGGAGTCGTTTGTGTTGCAGGATACCAAACTCGGGTTGGGCCTCGCCACCGTGGCCATTGCCGGCTTGTTGTTCTTGGCTGACAAAAAGTACAGCTTCAAGGATGTCTACGCGATCACGGTGGGGTCCGTGGTTGTTTATGGCGTGTTAAGTGCCACTATTTACGTGATAAATTATTTTAACAAGAACGTCAAGTACGTGGGAAAGGACCGGAAGGGCAACAGAATCACCATTGCGTCGTGGACGTCCAAGTACGACCCCATATACAACGTCACCATCACCTTACAGGACCAACCCGGTAACACCACCAACACTGCCGCAATTGCCACCGCAACCACCACTACGCTTGAGTTTAGCAAGTTCTTTGACGGAATCGGCGTGTTCAACAGAGATGCTTTCTTGGCGCTTGTGGAGCCAGAAGTGTCCAAGGTATCCAAAGTGTCCAAGACGTCCCAATAGTCTATAAAGTACCAATTAAATGTATGTAGTCTACTCCTTGACCTTTTCATCTATTTCCGACACCCACCGGCAAAAGTCTTGCAAGAACACGGGCAATGTGCGCACCGCTGGGAGCAAGTTGGCGTACAACGGCTCGCACACGGACCCGCAGCACCCACGGTCGACCCGCTCCACGATCTGGCGCGCCAAACGTACATGGTTGACCACGGGAGCAAAAAACAACTTGGTGGGCTCGACGTCGGCAAACATGGACGTGCTCAACTGGCCCGTGGTCACGAGCAAGAGCCGCACCGACGGCGTGTCACGCAACTCCTGGGTGAGCGCCTCGTGTACCAGGATACTCGCCGCCTTGGACGCGGAGTAGATCGACAAGTTCCGTGGTGCCAAGGTGCCCAAGATCGACGACACGGTAACAAGCGAGAGCCGGGCGGCGGGAGCACGGGCAGTAACCGGAGCAGTCGTGCGCGGCAACACCACGTTGAGGTGGTTACTCACCACGCGCTGAAGCACCCATATTGGCGCCAAGGTGTTGACATCAAACATGGTCTGTATCCGTTCGGCGCTAAGTTTGAGCAAGCTGCGGTTGTCCCTGATCCCCGCGTTGTTGACCACCACGCTGACGTGGCACCCGTCGCGGTTCAACACCAGCAACAAGCGGTCCAACTCGGCATCGAGCTGCACCTTGTCGCCTATGTCGCAAGGCACAAAATGGACCTTATCCCGCTCCTGCGGCGGTGGCGAGACATCAAAGATGTAAACGGTGCACCCGCGCTGGCCCAACTGGGCGACAATCTCCCATCCGAGCCCGCTCGACCCCCCGGTGACTATGGCGATGTCGTCCTGGGCCAACCGGGGCCAGTGTCGTGGTGTATTGTAGCGCGTGGAAAAGATGTAAACCAACGCAAATATGACTGATGATAGCAAGATATAGTACGGAACACGGGTGCTGTTCTTAGCAAGAACGGTCGCCAACACTTCGGCAAGTAGCACCGACTTGCCGTGCGATAGAAAAAAGTGTACTATATCATCGATGGATACTAGCATCTTGGTAGCAAGGGAAGCAAGGGAAGCAAGGGAAGCAAGGGGAGTAGGGGTAGTGTGTGTTTGTATGTGTCTGTGTAGGCTGACATATCAAGTATAGAAATTATGTTTTTTCCTTCACTCTTTCACACTTGTCTATATAGACACAACTGCTACTTATTATCCACACCGCAGTCATACCCCCGCGCAATGCCACCGCATCCCTCTTCGACCACGGCTCCGGCACTGTCGCCATCAAAATCGCTGCCCAAACCGGTCCAGTGGCGCGCTTGCAAATGTGCAGCAGACGTGGACACGGTGTTTCTGATGGCCACCGTGCTGGAAAAGCGCTCCACCAACGCGCTCGACAACGCCTGGGGCTCTTCCGAGACGATGCTCAAGTGCTGGATCTGCCGGAGAGGACGTGCTGTGCTCACAAATGTACCAGTAACCGGGTCAAACTGCGGTTCTTCGTCCGACTGCTCGCCCGCATTAGCGTCTTCACTCTCACTACCAATATCCTCATCACCGCTTTCACTCTGCTTCGTTTTCTCCTCAAATGTCCGCAACACCGAGTGGTAGTCAGTGATCCATTTTCCAGTCCAGGAAAACTCGTCGTTCAACGCAAGCAACAACTCATAGGGAGTCACCACGGGCTTGAAGTACTCGTTTACCTCGTCGATGATGATGCCCTGGTGGTCGCACCCCAACACACACCAGATTTCCACGCTTTCAAAGTTGGCAAGCTTGGCCACGTTGGGTTTACCCACAACAAACACGTAATGCTTCTTGCCTGCAGCCCTGATGCGCGCGGAAATCGTGTTGACAAGCCGCTTTGTGTTTGCGAGAGAGAGTGTGTTCACCAAGAGCCCCACCGTACCCGCGGCCCTCGCCACATGCATGTACCGGTATCGCCGCATTAAGTTCGGGAATGGGCCCTGGCGGAGCGTGTCTGATTCGGGGTCGAAGGTGGTCACCGATTTGAAGTTGGTGACGAGCTGCAAGAGCCGCGGCGCTTCCGGCGCTGTGATGTGGAAAAGGTCACACTTACCAAGCTCGTCCTCGGCAACGTTTGCCATCGCACGATTGAACATCCGGACTGTTGGAGCCGTGGCCGCAGCAGCACTTCCAGCGGTGTAGCCAATTATTGTTGCCTTCGACCCGGGACTGGTATACAAGTCGGCCACGCTGACGTCGTAGCCGTGCAAGGCCGCCTTTAGTTCGTGCAATACGTAGGTGTGGGGTGCGTCTGCCATAAGCACCACCTTGTCGTCGATGGTATATCTCTTTTTGAAGTGATGCACCAAGGAATCTAGCCTCACAGACGGTTTCCCAAACACAAACGCCGCGGGAAGCTTTTCAATGTCGTTCAAGCAGGCGTCGCCAAAGTGGACCACCAAATCCGAGTTGACGTGCTCAGCGGCAACCTCGTCCACGCAGCATGCAGAGTATGACGTGTCTGCCAAGATCCAGAGCCTGGGGTTGTTTTCCTGGGAGGTGCGAGTGCTCGAAGAGGCACAGGAGGATAAGAGTGCAGAGTCGTTTCCCATACCTACAGCCTCCGCGCTGATACCCAACTCCCGCTGGAGCTCGTGCACAATTGTGGCCGAGTCGCAAATCAACGTGTCTGGGAACTGCAAAGTCACCCTTTTAAACTTGGTGACACCGGTGTCCTCGTGTTTCTGTTCCAAATAATCAACAAGGGCCCGCAACGAGTAGTAGTCCCATATCTTCTGTCTTAGTTCTTGCTCGTCATAGATATCGTTCAAGCCGAGGTGTGTCCTATCCTTAATGGTGGACTTTACTTTATCATACGTGAATGTGGAGTCATCTTGTGCGGTCGATAGAGCCGGCGCGACGATCTCAGTGGTCATTGTGTGTGAGTGTGACTAGAGAATCAGCAAATCATCCCAAAGACGAGATGAGTATGAGAATAGAAAAAAATAGTATGGTAGAGTGTCACAAGGTAAGAGGGTTTCGCGGTGAACCCAGCTTCCAGGACCGACCCCAGTAAGTGGTAAACCCAATAAAGACACGCATCTAGCCTCGACGCTACGTCTTCTTGTTGATGGAAGAAACCTCGTATCCATGATCACACGGACTGAGAGAGCAAGTGCTTGGAACCTAATCCTTTCCTGTGTTCTTGATACTTCTCAATAGATCATAAATTGGGGGAATCTCTTCCCTCAAATATCACCATCATCTGTTACATCCATAATAGCCCGGGTAACTCGTATAGCTCCATGTTAGCGCTCAAAAACAATACCGTAAGCGGATATTACAAACACTGAATTCGCAACTTTCATGTTAGTCTGAAGCGTTCCTGTGACAGTTGTGTTTTTTTTGTTTTTATATCCTACATCTACACCAGTTTCGATTCCAACGACTCTTTTGGTGGCTACACTATAGTTTTTTATATGATGATCTAATTTACTTTTTTTGTTTATGAATAATCCAAGGTTTGGTCGGTTTGGAACTGCTGATGGTACCTCTGCGTTAGGCGTACTCAAATAGAATATCTGGTGCAGTCCTTATGAATGACGTTTACACGTAGTGCACACGTTGTCAACATACATCCGTTTATGAGTGAAACGTGAGTCTGTCCAAACAAATGTGGGCTTCGAAAATACACATCTGCACGCTACCTATAACTTACCGGCCCATTCCACTGGCATGGGTCTGTACACATACACTTGTCCTTTGGTCAAGTGTTTCAAGCTGTACGCACCGTCGACGACGTACCTCTTTCCGTTGACGTTCTGCTCGAGCACGAGTATGGCCTCTCCTGTGTTCTCCATAACCACCGCGGTATGGTCCGGAGCCCCGACGGTCTGAGTCACACCATTGAGGTAGAATGTACATTCCTTGAACTGCAAAATATCGCCCCTCCTCACTTCGTCGGCTTGAGTGCTACCGGCGATGAAATCAACCCCACCATTTTCCGAAGCTTCGATCAGGAGAATGGGGAATCCGTGGATATGCTTCTGCGACGTCATGGCATGCTTTCCGCATCCCTTTTGCAAGGCATCGTACGCCAAGTCCCAGCACTCGCCACGGCCCACCATTTGGCCCTTGTGATGCTGGCACCAAGATGCCACGTACTCGCCAAACCGCTCGTGGTTGGCCACTAGCTCTGTCTTTGACGGAGGATTTGCCGTGATTGGAGAGGGAATGTAGTTGTCCACGGATGCAGTGGCGCTAGCAACATCGCTACTTTGCCATACAATCTTGTAAGTAATGATGGCGAGGTCAGGGAGCCTTAACGTCACCGTTCGGGTACTATGGCCGCCCAAGGACATATAAGACGTGGTGTAACTCAACCCTTGTAGTGCTGCAGGCAACGCAAATGGCACCGACTGGTTAGCAAACCAGCCGCTTTCTAGCTCCAAATCATAATCTGGCGGCCCTCTTTGAGGTATTGCCACTGCTGCTCGACGGTAGTTTCGTGATGGCGGAGCTGGTGGTGGCGTGGAAAACAGATCCAGTGCGAGCACAGGGGTAACCTTTGATGGCAAAGCGGGAGCGGCAGGTTTCACGGGAGCGGCAGGTTTTGCGGGAGCGGCAGGTTTTGCGGGAACGGCGGGTTTTGTGTGAGCAGCAGGTTTTGCAGGAATGTCGGGCCTGGATTTCGGCTTCACTGGTGGTGGCGACTTCTTTTCGCGACCCTCTTTGTTCACATTCATTTTGCCAAACAACTTATTCAATTCGTCAGAGACATTGGCCTGCGAGATTTGAGGGGCGGCGGTAGCCCGATCAACACCTGATTCGAAAGTGCTGCGCATCTCCTGCTCTTGTGTGTGCTCTTCTGTCCCATATGGTGGTAGTAGATTGGGCCGCCTTGTGGGCTTTTGTGGTGGCACCCTTTTTGCCTCTTCTCCTGGCCTTTGCGGCTTCATAGGTGGTACACCATCCTCACTATTTACATCCAATTCTCTTCCAATAGCAACTGGAGATGCTTCGTTGCACCGCCTCTTAGGTAAAAGCGGCGGAGTAGGTTCTTTATCCACATGTATTTTTTTGGGTTTTGGAGGTGGATTCTTGGTTTTTACAGGAGCTTGCTCCCAAGAAGGAGTTGCTGATGAGGATGTAGGAGACTCAAAATCACTTTTATGTGCTGACACTGGCACTGGTGTATCATTTGGCCCACGATAGATCTTTGGGGGAGGCGGACCCACATTGGACATGTCAATGGCAAGGAAGGAACTCTTTTTGGGAGCTTTTGAAGCGTCAATGGATGTCATGGAATGTACACTGGCAGGAGCTCTGCTGAGGAGGTTTCCGGGAACTTCGGCAGAGACATTGGAGGGTGAGTTTGCGGTATGTACCTGAGCCGAAGGCAGCACAGCATCTAACCGTCTCGGAGGAGGGACAAACGACTTGGGGTCGGGGAGTGGGGCTCTTAGCTTTTGTTCCTCCACAGGCTGGTCAGATGGAAGAGTCATAGCACTAATCCCAGTGTTTTGTGGTGGAGTGTGATAGGGATTGTCATATGTCAACTCGTGGTGTTGAGCTGGTACCACAATCGACGCGGCACACGGTTGCGAGGGCACAGAACGTGGAGGAAGCAATGGAACTGGCCAAGTCCGTCCCAAGGAAGAAGCAGGGGCAACAGGGACAGCAGGGACATCAGAGGTAGTATAGGCATTAGGGGTAGTAGGGACAGCAGAGGCAGCAGAGGCAGCAGAGGCAGCAGAGGCAACGGGTGCTTGTTGGAAATGGTTCTGAAACTGTTGCTGTAACTGGCCCGCAAAGCTTGGCTGCATGCTTTGCCGGGTCGGCGTCGGAGGCTCATCCCTACTGTCGGGTTGAGCAAGGTTCTGATATTGCCGCAAAGGCTGAGCCAAAGCTGGTTGTTGATACTGCAATGAGGAGTCGTGGTATGGTGGGGGTGCATCTTGGTGACTAGCCAAATCCTGGCGTAACGTCATCGTAGCTGGCTGGCAAGCCTGTTCAGGTTGATATTGCTGGGGCTGGTACTGTTGTGCTGGTTGTTGGCACTGTTGTGGCTGTTGGTACTGTTGTGGCTGACCTGGCTGCTGGTACTGCTGAGTCTGTGGTGGTTGGTATTGCTGGGGATGAGCCGGTTGCTGTGTCTGGGGAAGCTGAGCTGGTTCTTGTTGAGGTTGTGGTGGCCGTTGTACTTGTAAAGACGTGGACGTTGCGTACTTTGACTGCTCACCCCCTTGCGGGATGCTATGGGTAAGCACGTTTCTTTTCGGTGGCGGTGCATATGACTTCAAGGTTTCCTTCGACGGCAACGGCGCGGCCATAAGTCCGGGCAGGGGAGCAGGAGAACGAGAATGAGCGGAAGTTCCATCACTCACGGCCTCCACACTTCCCAGCTTTGCATACGGGTCTTTGTACTCCGTGCCATTACGCTTCGCCTCGTTCTTCTTGTACGTCCTATACCCAGCCTGGCCCACGGCCTTGGAGCCACGCCCAATGCCCTTGGCGGTGGCCTTGCCTACCGATTTAAACGTATCCTTGTTGTTGTCCCAGAAAGACATTCCGTATGCGTTTCTGTGTTCCTTTGTGTGTAGGAGAGCTGCCAACAAACAACAAGCAGGAACCGAAAACGGGTTGAGGGTTTGGATTAATGTTGTCGATCTCTCAGTGTCGCGAGTATTGGACAAAAAACAGGTGTCATTTTATTTCAATATACGACAAGCACTAAAAAGTAGCTCAAAACACTGCCCACAGCCAAGCCTGTGGACAAGAACACCGTCGTGAACCCGCCAGCCGCCTCTCTTTCGTCGTCAGTGGCACATAGCTCGCCCACAACCATAAAGGAAGACGTACAGAGCTGGCCGTTAGAAACCCCAAACAACAACTGGAGCACGATGTACCACACGTCAGAGGGAATGAGCGGCCGGCTGCCCGGATGCACATTGCACGTCATGAACAAGGGAATAAACGCCAACCGTGCCACCGAATAAAGAATCAACGTCCTCGGGTTCTTGATCAACATACGCGTGGCCGGGTACCCGCATAACACCCGTCCCAATAAGTCGCCCAAGTTCCACACGAGGTAGATGAACGGTATGTAGATGCTCTTGTGGAAAAGCATGTACGGTGAGTTGTAGTGCACCGACTCCACGACGGAGGCAAAAACGGGGAACACAAGCGTGACGGAAAACGTCAAGAAGATAGTCAGCACCACGTACTTGAGTTTCGCCCACAAATGGCCGAATGAGACAAACTCCTTTTGCTTGTGCACGGGCTCGAGCATGTCGTCGTCAGTCTCGGGCTCTTCTGGCTGTGCACCTGTACCGCAGGCGCCACCAGCGACACACCCCGCTGCCTCCTCTTCCAACACTTGGCACAAATGCTGGTACGCCGCCTCGGTCCGGTGGTATGTGGTCCAGTAAAGCAAAAGCATGCTGATAACGGCCACCAAGCTGGCGGTGATGTAGTACACAAACACCCCGTAGTTTTTTTCCACCTTATGCTTGCCGGTCTTTTCGACATCCACAAGGAGGATGGACACAATCAACGCACACGATGGCAACACCCCGGCCACCGCCTGGCCCACCATCACGGCGTTAGCATAGATGCTGCCCAAAACGTTGACGATTGCCATAGTCCCGTTCTGGGCGAGGCACGTTGCCACCGCCGACAATAATACCATGGCCATCAACAACACAAAGAACGCCACGTCATTCATGGCGATAAATCCATCGAAGATGCAGCTCACAGCCATGAGCATGAATATGCCGATGGTGAGCGACATCCCGATGTTCACGCGCCAGTTGTAGTTAACGTTCGTTTGCGACTGCGAGAGGTACAAGTTGTACACCAACGAGGTGACGGTCGAGACCGACATCATCGTCGACGAGTACACCCTAATGATGCTGGGAGAGTTGATGAAGCGGTCAGCATAGTATGCTGACGCTGACAAGAACGCGTTCCAGGGCCAAAGCAACGCGATGCCCACCACCATGAACGTAAAGTACTTAAGCTGGTGAAGCTTCAACTGGAGCGGGCCTGCCCTGAACACAATCGGATTGTGGCGGTGATGGTTATGGAAACCATTGATGCCCGGTTCGTCCAGGCGCGGTGGCATGTTGTCAAGCTCGATATTCTCGTGGATCGTGGTGGTATGTGTCGTTGCAGGTGATTATCTAGGCGATTGTTGTTGAATTCAGGAGCTGGAGCGGAAAAAATAAAGACCCAAGCCGGTGATGGCGATAAGCGCCGCCGAGTCACGTGTAGATTTTTTGTATTTGCCTCGCCTCAATACGCCTTACCTTGATGCAGCTCACATTTAATATATGTCGCATTATTATACCACTTTGGCTACAAACAGGTTCCTATACACTGCATCTGAATTTCAAAAGCAAAACAAGAAATTAAAAAATAAAGAAATAGAGGGCACAAATACACCCACACGCTGATCTCCTCACGGGAGCTTCATTTTATGGGTCGGCCCGATGTCGTCCACGTAGCCCTCTATCTCCTGCAAGTCGGCTATCTCCGCCTCTACCAAGCTACGCAAGTCTTGCTCGATCTGGAAGTAGATCCGCAAGATGAGATAGTTAGGCTCCTTTAAGGGCAAGCGCAACGGCGATTTGTCGCCGAGCCAGAACCCGTCAGGCGAGGGCACGGATGCAGATGTGGACGTGATGTTAGCGTGATGGTCGTGGTTGAGCGCGCGCATCACCTGTACCCATTCTTTGTGAGTATACTTCTTCAACGGGTTGTCGATGCAGTCAGCAATGAGCGGCTTCATCTGTTCGAGGAAACCCAACAAGTTCTCGTGCGTTTCGCAGTGGTGTGCCATCTTTAACCGGAGCTCCTCTGCCTTGGAGATGCGGCTGGAAAACATAGTGGCATAGTCCTGCGGGTACTGCGACGCCAGATCGTTATCATCGTTGCTATCGCTACCGCTACTGCTGTCGTTGTTGTCGTTGTCATCGTTGGTTCCAGCAAAATTTGTCCGCACATCTGGCCCGTCTTCTCGCCTCCCTTGCTCCCATGGTTGGTCATCTTCCACCCCGCCTTCCTCTCCGCCCGTAATTTCCTCAAGAGAGGTAATATCTTCCTCCTCCTGCTCCTCCTCGTGCGACACTACCCTCGAGCTAATCGACCTCTCCTCGTCGATACTCTCCTTCCGCTCGCGCTTCAACCGTGTCCTGATCTCCTGGTCAACATCGGGCTTGAACAAAACTTGGGAGAAGATTACGCTCATGTCCGTGAACGCGCCGTAGAGCGCGTCACCCACGTTCGATACGAGGATCGTCATCAACGGCACGGCACCTACAGCCCACGACACAAAAAAGGACCGGCCCAATCCCGTCTTGGGTGCGTAGTCGCCGTAGCCAATGGTGATCAAGCAGAGGAAGCAAAAGTACACTCCGTTGAAGTAGGACCAACCCTCAACATAGTGGAACACCAACGCGCCAAAGAGCCAGAACAACATAAACACCACCACTGTCATAAGCAACGACACGTAGTTGTGCTTAGTACGCACCGCGTGCCGCAACACCCGCATGCGATGGAACGCCTCCTCTGGGACGAGGCACTTGTGCTGCCGCTCGAGCTGGCGCAAGACCTGCACCCGCTTCTTTTCGATCTCATGCCAGAACAAGGCGGGCGCCGCTGACGAAAGAATAACCGAGCGCAAAGTGGCCACAATCAACCCCATGATCAACACGCCACCCAACGACAAGATCAACACCATCACCTTTGCACCGGACGTCTCAGGGAGAATATCGCCCAAGCCGATGGTCAAGAACGACACAATACAGTAGTAAAGCGACGAGCCGTACGTCAAGTTCTCGATCAAGTGTGCCATAGAAACGGCCCCCACAATGGACCACACAGCAAACAAGATGGTGAACAACATCAACGTGCGCTGCTTCTGGTCAAGGTTGAAGGTGGCAGGGTACTTCTTGAGCTTATACCCAGCAAAGTTGATGAGCAAGATGAGCATGCACGCAAAGTAGTAGGCGGCAGTGAAGCACGCAAAAAAGAATCCCTCCGACCGCTCGTACTGCGGACTGGGCCCCGTGCAGTAGCGGTTGGTCACGAGTACGGCGGCTACAAGCAACAACGAGGCCAAGAGCCAGCAAAAGATCGACACGCACTGGCTCACGAGGTACTTTACAGATCGGGAAAAGTTCATCAAGAGCGACATGTTGCCGATGATGCCGAGCACAAGCGAAAGTATGTTCATCACCTGCACCAGTGGTGGGTCCTGTACGAGATTGCCCGTGGTGGTGTCGATGCGCCAGTGTTGGATCAACGCCACGATGGAGATCATGTTGGAGAGCGGGCCGAGGCACGCAGCGATCAATGGGAAGTACGCCGAGATTAAGAACCACAAAACAAAGTAAGGCTCGCCTGGGCGCACGCTGAGGTTGATCACTGTGTTTATCGGCACTTCCAAGGCATTTTTTATGGTGATAGGCCCGAGCTGCCGCTTGGCGGGGCTCCCGTGATACCCCGTGAGGAGCGGAGCGAGTTTGTCGCGGTAGTTTTCAAACCCTTCCAGGTTGACCCGCGCGATGTACTCAGGGTCTGGTAGTAGCGTCGACCTAGCCCGTTTGAGGACCAACTGCACGTCATTGGACATTTATGTGCGGGTGTGGGGTGTGTGCGGGGATGCGGCGTGCGAGTGGGCGGCTTGAGCACAGAATGGCGTGTGTGTTGATAAAGACAGGAGCAAATGCCATTAATGAGATGAAACAGGATTTACGTTTCTCCGTGTCTGTCGGTGCTACTCGGGCCTATCACGACTCATTTGCTTTTTTTCGTCCTTCCCTTCTGGTCCTCTAGCCTTGTTTTCTTTCTTTGTTTGCTTGCATGCATTCTTGAGATACATGCATATATACACCAATTTATTTACAGGAGTCTGGTTGGTGACGGTTGCGGCGGTGACGGTTGCGGCGGTGACGGTTGCGGCGACGGTACTGGTAGTTCTAGTTGGGGATGGGGACAGGCAAGTGGTTCTTCTCGTTCAAGATATACTTCCTCAAGTAGTTCTTTTGGATCTCTGGCTTCACGTCGGCAACAGAGGTGTACCGCGAGCCCATCTTGTCCTTGAACCGCTTTTCGATAATCGCATTTCTCTCGCTGGCGTATGCATCGCTCATCATTTCTTTTAGCAAGTACTTCAAGTGGCGCTGCCGATTGGTCTGGGCAGAACCAGCCTTGTTCAACTCGGTGTCGATGATGGCGTGGGTGTTGGGCCACGACGTGATGCCGTACTTTTCCTGGATCGCCTTGATCTCGTCAAACAACACCTGCTCCTCCCTGCCGCCGACAATCTCGTAGCTGAGCTGGTCTAACCGCTTCAAGTCATCGAGTTTGGTGATCACTGACGACAACTTGTCCCTGTTGGCTACGACCTCCTCAGCACCCTTGCGAATCTCCTCCTTCACCTTCTGCTTGGCCAAGTCCTCATACAAGGCAAACTGCTGGCCCATGTTGACCTTGATCTCGGCGATTGCAAAAGCCTTGCGCACCGAGCGTTTGGGTATAGCCTCAATGCGCACAATGTCGCCCTCCTTACAGATGTTGCCCTCGTCGTGCACCAAAAAGTCCTTCCTCTGCATCACCTCTTTGTCGATGAGCTTGTTGTAGACCTTCCCCTGTACCCGTACTTTTACTGTCTTGTTCATCTTCCCCTGGGAGATGACTAGCCCCACAAAGTTCTGTCGCGCCATGGCTCTAATGTGTTTGTTTGGTGTATGGTTTGGCGTGCGTCTTGGTGGATATGTTTGATAGAGTGAAAAATTTCGGTGAGAAGAAAAAGCAGAAGAAAGAAAATTACCAAAGGGGTTACCCGGATGAGTTTGTCGCACGAGTATAGCAAGACATACTAACACCAACACTATCATTTACACATACACAGCTACTTGTTAATGGCATTCAACACCTTTTCCAATGTGGGAACCAACACCTTGTTCTCCTCGGCGGTGCCGATGGATATTCTCAATGCGCCAGTGCAGTTCAACTCGGTGCCCCGGAACCGCACAACGATGGCCTCGTCCACCGCCAACGTATTGTAAAGCTGTTTGGCCACCTCGTTTGATGGCTGGCCCTGCTTATCTAAGACCTCCACAAGAATAAAGTTTGAGTCCAAGCCGCCGATATTGCGGCCCACGTACCTCAACGCCAACAACTGGTCGAGCACCACCTGTCTCTGGACGACAATCTTGCTCACGTAGTCCTGCATCACCCGCAAACCCTGGACAGAGGTGGCTCTGGTCGCCACGTCTGCAGTGAGGCTAGAGATATTGTACGGGTATTTCATGGCATTCAAGTACCAAGACAACTCCTTGTTGGCGTAGGTGACGCCCAAACGAATACCCGCAAGGCCAAACGACTTGGACAATGTCTGCAATACCACCAAGTTGGGGTACTGGTTCACCAACGTCGACATCGACTCGCTGTAGCCTCCCTGTCTAGGGGCAGTGAAGTCAATGTACGCTTCGTCTACCACCACAAGTCCGGGCCAGAACTCGCTGCTCTTTCGCAATAACTCGAGAATGGCGTCCACGGAAAGCAACTTGCCGGTAGGGTTTCCTGGAGACGTCAAGTACACGAGCTTCACGGCTCTGTCCTGCTTCAACTTGGCCACCAACGCATCGATGTCAACCTGGAACTCGGGGTACGTCAAGGGAACCCTGACAATCTCGACGTCATTGACGGTGGCACAGATGGAGTACATCCCGTATGTGGGCGGGCATATCAACATCTTGTCGGTACCCGGCTGGCACACGCACCGGAGCAACATGTCGATGCTCTCGTCAGACCCCACGCCGAGACACAAGTTAGACGCGTCCAATGGAAACCCCGTCAAGTTGAGGTTGGGGGTTGCGTTGCGAAAGTCGACAATCTGCTGCTTGAGTTGCACCTGGTGCGGGTCTGGGTACCGGTTCAATTCGAGCTGGGTCTCCGACTCGGTCGGCGACGACAACGCCGGGCCGTGGGTGTTTTCGTTGGCGTCAAGAAGAACACCTTCTTTAAAGTCGTCGCGGGCGCACCTGTACGGCTCCAACGTGAGGATGTTCGGGCGGATAATCTTTGTGGCATCAAACATTTTGCCGGTGTAGGGGACCCAAGTAGGTTGGTTGATTTATTGGCTGGTTGGGGCCAATCGCGGCTAATAAATAGTGGAAGAGAGAGAAAAAGACTCCTAGCTAGCAGTATAGAGCAGAAAAAGAGAAAAAATTAAATTGAATGAGTCAACTGTGGTGCTACCAAATGGGACACGAGTAATTCCGATCTACATCGATTTAGCATTTTCCTCACCGATAATGGCCGTGGGACTGCTGCGTAATAGATAACAGAGGATAGTCAACACGGTATGATAGGTGGTATGACAGATGGTATGACAGATAGTAGGACAGAACATACTCCAGGCGGTACCCCAGGCCATATGGCTTTCTGTACTCGAGACAGTACTCGTGATGATACACATAGATGTTATCTTTCATTCTTGTGCAGGTTCTGGCTGCACGGTTCCAGCTATTCGGCCGACCCTTCCTATGAGCTCCGAGAGTATCATCGATGGTATCCCATGGTTTATGCACCGCGGGAGAAAAGATACTTTTTGGCTTCTGTTGCGAAGGATTACCATGTCCCCTTGTACGTCGTGATAGTGTCTTTTGTTGCAACTCTCCAGGGCCGCAACTATCCTTTCCTCCTGGTATCACATACCCCTTAATCCGGTGAAAGAAACACAAGAGCTTGTCCCTTGCGGTTCTGCTATCGTTCTGTTTACGCGTGTCCATGTTGACAAGTGCTGGCTCTGAGGAAGGAGTCTCAAGGTGATGCAAGAGCATAGGTGCGGGGTAGCTGTCCAATGACTTGTCCTTGGCCGGGAGAGCATGCAAATAAGTGTCCATAAAGATGTATTTATGCACGGAACAAGAAGCACAGCACCTCGACTTGCCATACACCCTGTTCTGTAGTTTACTTGCACCTTTCTTGCGGGGCTGCAAAGATAGTTATGGCGTAACATAGAATGTGGTTTAGACAAATTTGCCTTGGCACGATCTTCCAGTAAATAAAAAAACCATGCCGAAAAAAATTGTTGCCAGCACTACAAAGACTGCCACCACCAGAGGAACATCACCGCCACAACCACCACGACTCATCATGGCCACCATTGCTTACGATCCCAGGTCCAAGAAATTGACCTTTTCAGAGTCCACTGGTGAGCAGCTTCTGCAACTCCGGCTTGAGATGGATCAGCTAAACCAGCTCACGAGCGAGATAATAAACAACGGCCACGACGTCCCACCAGTCCCCACGCCCGAGAACTTCAACAAGGACTTGTCCAAGATGATCAAGAAGCTTTACGATAGCGGGGTGCAGGCGTTCAAGATGGGAAAGTTTGCCGACAGTGCCAAGCAGTTCTCGGTCGGCATTGAAATGATCCAGAGGAGACCCAAGTTTGAGAGCTTCCAGGGGACGGTGCAAGAGCTCAGCCTCTTTCTCATGAGCCGTGCCGACGCCAATTTGAAGGCCAAGGAGTATGTGGCCGCGTTCAATGACGCCGACTTGTTGTTGAGCATGCAAATGAACGTGCCTGAGAACTTCTTAAGGAGGGGCGTGGCTAACTTCTTCTTGGGCAACTACGAGGCGGCGCGTGCCGACTACCAGCGGGGGTTGTGCTTTGCCGAAGACCACGAGAGATTGCAGAAGGAGTTGGAGATTTGTTTGGACAAGATATTGGAGGAGAGCGGGGACTACTTTGAGGAAGACGATGAGGGAGAGGAGGGAGAGGAGGTGGAAAGGGATGAAGGAAAAGTGGAAGCTCCAAAGGACGGGAACGTTCCAAAGAAGGAAGCATAGTAGCGCCAGACTGCGTAGTATTGTCATTTCCTCTCCTGCACTGTACAGTGCTTGCATTGTTGGTGTGGACGCAGGTGCGAGTTGTATGAGATAGTGACACCATCGAAAAGAAGAAAAACAATACACAATTAGGAATCAAGAAGAAAAAAAGACACAGAAACTACATACCTTACAAAACCCACGAAATCAGCAAACATAACCAAATACCCGGCTGTACCTCTCATCTCGCACTCCCCCGTGTACCTCATTTACCAGACCAGAGCATATGCCACCAACAGAGGAGATCCAATTAGTCAATACAGAGACCATGCTGAGTTTTGACGAATGCATTGTCGTTTTGACTGACTCGGAAGACGAGAGCAAGACCACACTCTTCCGCCACCAGAGGACAAACTCTGCGAATGGTGCCACTGGGAGCAAAGAACCATGGTGCAACAGGCCGGAGACGGCATCTACACATACCAGTCCGGAACAGCTGCAGCTCTTTGTTGATGACGACATGGCCGGGATATTCAGAAGCGTCTCTGTGACACCACAACTACAAGATAAGCAACAGCTACAGCAAGAACCGCTACAGCAAGAACCGCTACAGCAAGAACCGCTACAGCAAGAACTGCTACAGCAAGAACTGCTACAGCAACAAAACGAACCACTAGCACCAGCAACACTGGCACCAGTACAGCTACGACAGCGCCATGTGGAGGAAGATCATGTGCAACAGCACGGGCAGACAAGGAAACGCAAACGGCTTGAATCGTTGTTTAGGAATAATGGCACCGACATCATCACTGTGCGCGTGCAGCCGAAACCAGAGGGTCCCCATGCCACTCGTGATTTCCATATCATTACTCCCCGTGAGAGACAGATTCCGGTGATTGAGTTGCGCTCTGACGACGAACTTGATGGCGAACTTAGTGGCGAGCAAGATGCTGGCTCCGATGCCGAGTCTGACGACAGTGAAATCATCATCATGCCTCCTGAGGAGGCCGCCAAGATTGAGTCATTTAAGAAAAAGCCTATGTCACTGTTTGGTTCCGTGCTGCAGTCCCAAAAGGCGCCAGGGACATTTCCAGAAACAGTCCCGGGATCTGGGTTGCCGCAAGCCGTGGAGAGCACGAGTGACCAGCACCAGAATGGCCACGCAAGTGCACCAGAAAATGGTTTCCACCAGGGCTTCAAGCTGCCTCCCGGGCGCAACGGCAAGTCGTTGTTCAACCAGCCAGCACCTGTACCGCACGCCAGCGACTTTGCGCGCGATATTGCCAGCCAAGGCTTGATAATCTTGCAGCAGTTGCAACAGAGACAAGCGGGGACACTCGTGGAAATCCAGAAAGCCATGACCGACAAGGACCAGGTTTCGCGGTACATTCAGGTGGAAGAGATGAAGTACCGCAAGTACCACCAGAGCGTGTTGCTCTTTCGTCAGAAGCTTGCCGAGGAGAAAGCAAAAGGCGCCGGAGTGGCCAATGAGAACCAGATGCGAAGCTTGGCGGAGGCCGACATCAAGTTCCAGATGTTGATGCGGGACCAGCAGCAAGCGGTGAACAAGTTTCAGACTCAGCTCAACGCGCTCGAGACCAAGATCAAGGCGCTCCAGGGATCGCTCGAGACCACACAGCGCAACATCAGGAGCTTGGACCAGTTGGGGGGAGGTGTTGTTGGTGTAGGCGGCGCCGGTGTCAACATCAATCCTTACGAGTATGCGCTCGCGCATGACAAGAAAAACAATATGGTGACACAGGAGCAGCTCTTGAACGTGTTTTCTCAGAACCAGTTGTCGTTCAAGGAGGATATCGACTTGAAGAGCTTGCTCGATAACATTGCCCCCGAGGAGGACTTGGAGAAGGGGCTTGAGCCTACGCCACCGGAGTTGTCGGTGACGTTGTTAAAGCATCAGCGTCTTGGTTTGACGTGGTTAAAGAAGAAAGAGGCGTCACGCGCCAAGGGCGGGGTGCTTGCCGACGACATGGGTCTCGGAAAAACTGTGCAGACGTTGGCGTTGATGATGGCGAACCGATCACACGACGAGAACCGGAAAACAAACTTGATTGTGGCCCCTGTGTCACTCTTGCGGCAGTGGGCAGCCGAAATTGAGTCCAAGACTAAGCCCGAAGTGCCCGTCCGCGTGGGGATCTATCATGGCGACAATAAAAAGCTCATGAACACGTTCAAGAAGATGAAGGTATTTGACGTGGTGTTGACATCGTACGGCACGCTCTCGTCGGAGTGGAAGAAGCACTACTACGAGGAGTTGCACGGCAACAAGAATGACACCAAGTTCTACCCACTTTCCGAAGGCGGCGGCCGCAGCTACGCATCACCATTTTTCGAAAAGAGCGCCGTATTTTACCGCATTGTATTGGACGAAGCGCAGGCCATCAAGAATAAGTTGACCATCACGTCTAAATCGGTGCACTACTTGAAGGGCGTGCATCGGCTCTGCTTGTCTGGTACACCGATGCAGAACAATGTGGAAGAGATATACCCCATGCTCCGCTTTCTTCAGCTCCGGCCCTATTGTGACGAGGAGCGTTTCCGCAAGGAAATTGTACTTCCATTGAAGAGCAACTCGTGTGACTACAACGACCAGGAAAAGCAACTGGGGATGCGTAAATTGCGGGTGTTGTTGTCGGCAGTGCTTCTCCGCCGGAACAAAGACTCATTGATTGACGGCCAGCCGATCTTGCGGCTCCCAGTCAAACACCTTATTATGGACTATGTGGAGTTACAGGGCGAGGAGGCCGAATACTACCAGTCAGTGGAGACCGGGGTGCAGAAGATTGCCCGCAAGTTGATATCGCAGCACAAAGGGTGCACCGGGGTGTTGACACTTTTGCTCCGTCTTCGCCAGGCGTGTTGCCACTCGTACCTCGTGGAGTTGGGCGAGATGAAGGCGAAGCAGAGAGAGAACGACAACTACCAACCCAATTGGAGACGCATGTGCGACACAGTGTTTTCGCTTGCAGGGCACGTGGTCGACAAGGTGAAGGAGTTGACCAACCCCGACAGCGAGATGTACGCGTGCCCCGTATGCATGGATCTTATTGCTGTGGAAGAGACGCCGGTGGTGCTTTTCAGCGAGTGCGGCCACATTATTTGTCAAAACTGCATTGACAAGTTTTTCAACGAACGCATGATCGACGAGGAGCGCGACGGGTTGCGCATGGCGAGGTGCATCGACTGCTCGCAGGTGGTGAAGGAGCGGAGTCTTATCGACTACGCCATCTTCCAGCAGGTGCACCGTGGAGACATGAGCTTGGAGGAGGTGCAGCAGTATTGCGCCAAATACTACGGGCAGAAGAATTCCAACAATCATCAACTTCTTAGGTCGTTAATCGAGCGGGACGAGGGACTCGAGCCATCAGCAAAAATCGAAAAGTGCATCGCGTTGATCGAGGAGATCCAGTGCACACGGCCCGACGAGAAGGTGATTGTGTTTTCGCAATTTACGACTTTGTTCGACGTGATGAAGTACGTGTTGGAGCATCAGAGTATCAAATACTTGCGCTATGATGGCACCATGAACATGGAGGAGAAGAACGACGTGATCAAGACGTTCTACCAGTCTAACACCAACGTGTTGTTGTTGTCCCTACGTGCTGGTAACGTGGGGTTGACACTCACGTGTGCATCCCACGTGATCATTATGGATCCATTCTGGAACCCATTTGTTGAGGACCAGGCAATGGATCGCGCGCACCGGATCGGCCAGCAGCGGGAGGTGATGGTGCACCGGATCTTGATCAGGAACACGGTCGAGAATCGGATCATGGTTTTGCAGAATGAGAAGCGGCAGTTGGTGAACGCCGCGCTTAACGAGAAGGAGATGAAATCGGTGTCACGGTTGGGTACACGGGAGTTGGGCTACTTGTTCGGCTTGAACAGCCTACACTGATGGATGTGTATATCCAAGTATATATAACTTGTACTTCGGCTTGTTTCTTGTTTCTTGGTGTCTGGTTTACTTGGTTTATGGTTTCCCCATCACCGATGTTTCTTAACCTTGGCAAGGTTTCTCAGCCAGTCTGCCTCGGAAATCACCGGTGGGGTAGTGTGGCAAAGTTCGGCAAGGATTACTGGCTCAAAGTCGACGTGAAAGGAAGCAAGTGACTTGCAGAGGTAGATCAACTGGAGAATGAGTCCGTCGATGGAATTTTTCAAGTCAAGGTCGTCTTCATTGTCGCCGTCAGAACCACCAGCAGCACCAACACCACCCTCATACTCTTTCATCACCTTTTCCCGTATCTGCGGAAAGTGTGTAATGAACTCACCACAGAGCATCTGCACAAGGTTGCACACAAACTTGGCCACCAACACATCGTTGGGCTTAAACATGGTGTTGTACACAGACAACGAGCTAAAGAGGTGTTCGCGGTATGTCTCAATGTAGCGCTTCAAATACGTCAACCGGTTGAACTTGATCAATGGCACAAGACTCGCGGTCTCGCCGGCAATGAACTTGTACCGCGAGTTCAAGTAGATGCGCTGCAATACCAGCTGGTCGTCGAGTAATTTGTTGAGAATCTGGAAGATCTTCAAGATCTGGTTTTGCTTCAAGTTGGTGTTGAGCAACTTGATCAACCCGCGCATCATCACTCGTAACTCATGGTCGATCTGCTGGTTAATGGCCTGGAACACATTGATCTTGGGGAACCGAATGATGAGGCTCTGCACAAGCATGGAGATTTCCAAAGACTCCTGATAGTTTCCCTGGAGGATGCACAACTTACACAAGGCCGGGAGCTCCAAGATGTCCAAGATCGAGTCGATACTGTTGAGGATGGCGTTGTTGACGTTGATAGACGCCTTTGCCGCTTCGCTCCCATGGTGGTGGTGTGTCAATTCCGCCTGTGTACCTGCACCTACTGGGCGCAATTCGGTATCGAGCAACTTCGCCAAGGCGTTGGTGTGCGTAGGGTATGAGGCCGCGAGCTGGTGGTGCACCGCGGTCAAGTCGTGCGAAACGTCGATGATGAGGTCGCGGTTGGTGTTGGCGAGCTTGCTAATCTCAGCGTTGATCTGGTGCTGATGCAACTCCAACTCAGCAATTTCTTCGATGAGACTTCTCTTGACGGACTCGGGCGTGGTGGACGTGTACGTTTCGGTGGAGAACAAGTCGTCGTTGATGAGGAGCAGCGAAAGGTACTCCTGCGACTGGCTGAGATAATACAGGTCGTCAAGCAATGTCTGGTGTGCCGGATCTACCCCGCGCTTGAGCGTATCTAGTAGAAGCAGCGACATCTTGTGGCAAGAAACTTGTGCCGTGGTATGTGTATTCACTTCCCTAATTGTCTGTATATGTATGTGTGCATGCGTGCGTGTTCGTTTGCGTAGTTCTAAAATAGTGGTGGTATTTTTTGTCCAACGGCACGACCCATGCCACCTTGGTGTTCTTTTTTTCTTTTGAGCGAGAACCATATCTTTCCCATGCGTCCAATTCATTTCGCTTCTCTCTCCCTCACTGTCCCTTTTCCTGCTCCCTCCTTCGCCCATTGCACCACACATACCACCACCAAGCAAACCTGTCCGCCCAGCACCTTTTTTGTACACGCAATGGAAGGGCTTTACTTCAATGTCAACTATGGATACGTGGAGGGCGTGGTCCGGGGCTACAAATCAGGGTTGCTCACGACCAACCAGTACGTCAACCTCACGCAGTGCGACAACCTCGAAGACTTGAAATTGCAGTTGTCGTCGACAGACTACGGCAACTTCTTATCCAACTACAGCGGCCCTCTCAGCACGTCTGTTATACAGGAGAACTTGTCCAAGAAGTTGTTCCAGCAGTACCAGTACGTCAAGTCGCAGTCTAGCGGCACGTTGACCAAGTTCTTGGAGTTTATCAGCTACGGGTACATGATTGACAATGTCATTTTGATGATTACGGGCACATTGCACGAGCGCGACAAGAGCGAGGTGTTGAAAAAGTGCAACCCGTTGGGGTGGTTCGACACGTTGCCTACGTTGACCATTGCCACCGACATTGAGAGTTTGTACTCGACGGTGTTGATCGACACTCCCTTGGCACCGTTCTTCAAGAATTGCGTGAGCGCCGACGACTTGGACGACTTGAACATTGAGATTATCCGGAACAAGTTGTACAAGAACTACTTGGAGGCGTTTGCCGAGTGGGTGCGTGCCCACCTCGACGGCCCCGACAGCGAGATCATGGAGCGGTTGTTGACCTTGGAGGCGGACAAGCGTGTGATCAATATCGCCTTGAACTCCTTGAACAACCCGGACTTGTCAGCCGAGGACAAGATTGCGTTGTTCCCCGAGCTCGGCAAGCTCCACCCTGCGTACCACTTGGAGTTGTCGCAGGTGGACGACATTGAGCAGTTGAAGGGCATTGTCGAGTCTGTGGGCGAGTACCAGGACATTTTTAGTGAGACCAATGACTCCTTGCGATCGTTGGGTGACTGGTTCTACCTCTTGGAAATGCAGTTGTGCCGCAACGCCTTCACCCAGCAGTTTACGTTATCAACGGTGTACGCGTGGTTGAAGTCGAAGGAGCAGGAGATCCGCAATATCACCTGGATTGCCGAGTGTATTGCCCAGAACCAGAAGAATAGGATCGAGAGTTATATTGCGGTGTACTAGGGGTAAGGGTTGGAGAGGGTCTGACATGAGGCGAGTTGTTCTTTTTGGTACTGCTGGTTTTGGTGAGTACAATTTTTATGTATACTAGAGGAAGAAAATGAATGTCACTACTTTCTAAGTATGGTGGTCGTGTTGCCACAGGGAAAAATGGTGTTGGCGCCAAAACCTATAATGAGGAACTTAAACGGGAGAGGATGATATACAATGGCAAGGATACGTTTCTATAGTCATGAGCACAACCACGCAGAGATAGAGAAACCACTATGTATACAGGAAGACAAGCCAACATGCGAAGCTCCTGATCCGTGACGTGTATGGTTATTGCTGCTTGCAATAACATATAACATTGAAACTTCTTGTCTCTGCATGATCACCAAGGTCACATGGATCAGTCTAAATGGGTTAACTGGGTAACTCTTGTTTTGAGGAGACATTTCTGGGTCACATGCCAGTGTCACAGATGGAGACACGCTGCCAGTAAATGACGGATATTGCGTGTCCGTGACATACCGACAGCCTGTCCACGTGATTCAAAGTGCATAAACTGGTGCCGCCAATTCGAGGATGCAGCTTCTCCGCCGGGGTTCGTACATACGCCTGTACTTTGCCACAGGTGACATTTCAGTTTATTGTGCCACGATTGCTCTTGCTCGTGCTCTTGCTCGTGCCCTTGCCTGTCTCCTTGCTCGTCTCCTTGCATATGCCTACACATGTCCTTTGATTGGACTAAAGTCTTGAACGTGGAAGCGCGAGAGCAACCACAGAAAGAGAGAAGAAAAAAAAGCTAAGGGGTGAACGAGATGGGAGGAACTTCTACTTGGCAGGAACACGCACTGCCGCCAGACGAGCAAATACCCATAACACGAGTTTCCCTTAAACGAGCTGTGGTGCATACTGCTGAGGAATTTCTGTACCCTCCACCACTACTCCACCCCGCCACCACGCAATTACCCCACCATACCACCATACTACTACGCCATCACATTTTGTCTCTGAGCGTCTCCTTTCGGATCGATTTTAGCTGGTTCTGGCATGGTTGGAAAGCCTACTCTCAAATCAGCAAATCTTGACGACAAACATTCAATCTTCTTTTTTTCTCAGGATGGTACTTTCCATTGATCTATTCTATGGTCCAAATCACACTCAACCATTCTGCCTCGCCATGTTTACATTTTCCTGCTTATATCCGTCTCCTTGTCTCTCCGTCTCCTCGTCCACTCGTGTATATGACATGTCCTGATGTGCATGTTGTTTAGATAACCTCCTTTACCTAGCATGGGGGCTGCGCCGTACCGAATGGGACCAACGAGAAATGAGTGGTCCAATACCCAAATGGAAAGGGGTAGAGCAGCATGCAAAGCAAACACGACAAGAGAGCAGCTGCCAACGAGTTTGTGTCCCAACCCTGTACTGGCGAGGATTTCCCCAGGGCTCTTTTTTTACAAAGTATATGGGGATTTCTTTGAGAAAAAATTGGATCATTTGCTCGTCTCGCAATGGCCGCCAAGGGCCACACAGAAAAGCAGGTGACAAGTTATTGCCGATGGAGATTTTCATTCACTACTGAAACGCCAACCCCTTGCCCACAACAATACTCGGCGAGAGTACGTAGAAGTGAGAGGGGTCCTCGTGTGCGAAGCCTAAGGCGCAATTATAGCGCGAAAAACCTACCAGCCTCCCCACCTCTTCTTCAAGAAACAGCAAATGCAACATGGCCATTTCCTCTCTGATAGTCAAAATGCTATGTAGTTCACAAGTGAACTGCCGTAACCATCTCTTTCTTCGACCAAGAAGCATATTGCTGATACTGCGCTACGACAGAGAAAAGGGAAGGAAGGAAGGAAGGAAGGAAGGAAGGAAGGAAGGAAGGAAAACTCATCGTACGCACACACGCCTACACGAAAAAAGAATATTTTCTGGGCATTCTGAGGTGAAATCCCACAAGCTCCATGGAGCAAAAGGTAAGCACTTTTATTCTTTACTCCGCTCGTCTACTTGCCCACGCACTTTGTCACCACAGAGCCGTCACAGAGAACCTGTACTGATTATAGGGCCACGTATGGAGTGCTTTGTTCACGAGGTGGGTTCTCCACAAAACTAGCCGCTGCATTGAAATATATGCGAAAACATCAGACGACTTTTCTGCAGCTTGCACATACACAGATTTACCTCACTCGGCTCCTTGGCATCACTAAGAGACTAGTGTACCCTCCTCCTTCCCCCCTCTCCTCAGAGGTGGAAAGAGCGTCTCGTAGGACCCAATACTGAAGCTTATAAATACCCAACATTTTGACCACCTTGTAATTGCTATCCCTCTTTTCCCTTTTCCCTTTCCCTTCTTCACAGACCACTTAACCCCATCCACTCGCTAACTTTCTTCACCAACCAAGATGTTATTGAAGCAGTTCTACTTGACCTTCCTCCTCTTGATGGCCCACTTTGTGGATGCGCAAACCGAGACCCCCTCTTTGGAGAAGCGAACCTTGGGCAAACATGTGGGCGGGCGAATCGTGACCAAGAGCCTCATCACCAGAGGAAAAATCAACCTTTCGATTGGCGATATCACCATCACCAACGGCGCTTACTGGAGTATCTTCGACAACTCCGTCTCCGCATTTGTTGGCAACTTGCGGGTCGACAAGCACTGTGGTTTCTTCATCAGTTCCACTGGTCCCCTTATTGGGCTTCACGTATGTATCACCTCCAACCGTCCATCCATCCAACGTGTACTTTTTACAGGGTCTCCCCAAGGGAACGACGCGCGATCTTGTTTCCTTTTTCTTTTGCAGCTAGACCAAAAAAGAGATAACAGAATTGGCGCATGCACACGACCAAAAAATCGACTACTAACATTCTCCTTGCCCCTTTCGTTTTAGGTTAAATTGCTTGGTGTTCTCAACTCCATCACCAACAATGGTGTCATCTCATTCAATGCCTTGCTGTCCGTGGTCGGTACCACCTACAAACTCATTGGTGTCTCCTTCACTAACAATGGTGAGATGTACCTTGGGGCCAACGGCAGTGCTCTCCCACCCATCATGAGCATCACGGCCGCCAATTGGTTCAACAACGGGTTGTTAGTATTCTACCAAAACAAGCGAAGCTCAGTCCACGCGCTCTTGGGCGCTCCTTTGGGGAACATCAGAAACAATGGCCAGATTTGTTTTTTCAACACCGTGTACAAGCAGATCACCCTGATCAAGGGCACCGGCTGCATCACTGCCGACGGCGACTCCACAATCTACATTTTCAACTCACTCTTGCGCGTCGACACTTCCCAGACGTTCTACTTGGCCGATAGACATTCATCCATCATTTCCAAGGCCTTGTCTAAGCCACAGACATTCACTGTTGCCGGTTTCGGTAATGGCAACAAAATTGGTCTCACCCTTCCTTTGATCAGCGTGCCCATCATTGGCCAGCCAGCTTACAGTTACAATGCCAAAACCGGTGTCTTAACCTTGAGGGCTGCGGGTTTGCTTGCTCAGAACTTTCTCATTGGTACCGGCTACAACCCAAAATTCTTCTCCATTGTCACTGACAAAGGTGCCGGCTTGCCCAGCACCTTGTTGGGCTCAGTGACCTACTCTGGTCCTGTACCAAACCCAGGTCTTCCAGCTGCGTGCATGGCTTGCAAACGGTTGCCATCACCTCCAGATACCGACTCGTCTTCGTCTTATGAGGCGTCTTCATCGTCTTATGAGGCGTCTTCTGCTGCTGAATCGTCTCCTGCTGAATCTTCTGCTGCTGAGTCTTCCGCTGCCGAGCCTCCTGCCGAGTCTTCTGCTGCTGAATCGTCTGCTGCCGAGTCTTCTGCTGCCGAGTCTTCTGCTGCCGAGTCTTCTGCTGCTGAGTCTTCTGCTGCCGAGTCTTCTGCTGCCGAGTCTTCTGCTGCTGAATCGTCTGCTGCTGAATCGTCTGCTGCTGAATCGTCTGCTGCTGAATCTTCCGCCGCCGAGTCTTCTGCTGCTGAGTCTTCTGCTGCTGAGTCTTCCGCCGCCGAGTCTTCTGCTGCCGAGTCTTCTGCTGCTGAGTCTTCTGCTGCTGAGTCTTCCGCCGCCGAGTCTTCTGCTGCTGAGTCTTCTGCTGCTGAATCGTCTGCTGCTGAATCGTCTGCTGCTGAATCTTCCGCCGCCGAGTCTTCTGCTGCTGAGTCTTCTGCTGCTGAGTCTTCTGCTGCCGAGTCTTCTGCTGCTGAGTCTTCTGCTGCTGAGTCTTCTGCTGCTGAATCGTCTGCTGCCGAGTCTTCTGCTGCCGAGTCTTCTGCTGCTGAATCGTCTGCTGCTGAATCTTCCGCCGCCGAGTCTTCTGCTGCTGAGTCTTCCGCCGCCGAGTCTTCTGCTGCTGAGTCTTCTGCTGCTTTTACCACCCAGTACACTACCACTTGGACCACGACTGAGTCTGGCGGTAACGTGGAGACAGACTCTGGTATTGTGTCCGTCTCTGACACCTCAAGCACCACGATTACCACTTTCCCTCGCGAGAAGTCAACTACATCCTATACGGTGTCAACTGTCACGGAAACCTGGACTACAATCAAGACAATTACTGATTGTGAAGAGGACACGTGTTCCGAGCATGTTACCACCGTCGTTGACGTGGAGACCATCATCACCACCGTGCCATGCGAGACCGAGACCGCTTCTGTCAGCTCCTACACAGTGTCGACTGTCACGGAAACCTCGACAATTGTTAAGACCATTACTGATTGTGAGGAAGACACGTGTGTCGAGAAGACCAAGACTGATGTCGAAGTGAAGACCATTCTCACCACCGTGCCATGTGAAACCGAGGGTGCTATAACCAATACTATTGCTGCTCCCGAGGGCACTCCTGCTCCCGAGAACCCTGTCGCTCCCGAGGGCACTCCTGCTCCCGAGAACCCTGTCGCTCCCGAGGGCACTCCTGCTCCCGAGAACCCTGTCGCTCCTGAGGACACTCCTGCTCCACTTCCTGCAGTACCTACCGCAGAGAATGGTTCATACAGCATTGCCTCATCCAAGATGTCTTTGTTTGTTGGAATGCTTGTGTCTTTCTTGGTTATGTTTGCTTGATGAGGTGAATACTGTACCTCCATGACCAAGAATACCCACTTTTTTGTGATTTTTTTGTCTTACTGTTTTGATATCTGCCCCCCACGTGTGGGTTTTATGTTTTGTATCGCACAACCATTTGTATACCTTTTTTCCTACCCAAGTTTAGGTCCTTATGACAACTTCGGTGGTTGCTTTACAGTTCGTATAGTAACTTAATATAGTCTTGCTTTATTTTTGAACAGTGAGGAGGAAGATGCCAGTTTGGAAATAATGCAACCTCTGCAGATACACGTGTGCTCAAAGCAAAGTTATTGTCAGTAAAAGGTTCAAGTTATATGTGCTGTTCTGCGAAAGTCGTGCACCCACAAAGGACTCTGGTTCAAGCCCAATGGAATGGCTGTTGCGCGAGTATCACTTACGATCAAACTATAGCATTCGTGTCCAGTTGAAGTGGTAGTCGTATATGCAGTACACAATGTCATCAGATTAGAGAATACTGCTTATAGGAACAAGGGGACTTCACCGACAGCTTTTGTTCGCTTACCCTGCTCTTCGTACATGGAGTCCTGGACATCCACATGGGGCCGCTTGAACGAGTCGATAAGTCGGCTGTCGGGGTGAGGCAAGACCAGCGACACAGTGTTTGTGGCTGCTGTTACCGTTGGTTTTGTTCTTGCCACCACAGCCACCGTCGCCGCTGCAGACAGGTGGTCTTCCCTTTTTCTCGTCTCTTCCTCTCTTTGCACCCGCTCGTCCTCCAATATCCAACTGTCCATGTACTCGTCGGGACTCAATTCGATCATGTTGATGGTGATCAAAGTGCCAGAATAATTGGCGGCGCCGGGGTTCTTGCAGAGCAACTGCACCGAGAAGCAGCCACGCTGGTCCTTGAGGATCTTGCACCTGGAGCCGAGCTTCACAGCGCGGAAGATCTTGTAAAAGTGGCGAAAGTCAAACTGGCTAATCACGTATGGCTCCTCGAGGTGCAACTTTTCAAGCACGGTCTTATCGTCGGGAAAGATAAACTTGGAGGTGCCGATAGGCCCGGTGCTAATAAAGTTGAGCACATTGCTGGTCATAGCGTCGGTATATATGTAGAGCTTGTCGGTGCTAATGTGGTGCAAGTCGAGGAGCAAATTGGTGAGCACGTCAGACTTGAGCATGACCTCCATGAGCACCTCGCTGTAGTTGATCCCCGCAGCGGAGGCGGCAGCATAATCCTCGCTGTCGTCGATGTAGGATGTGTAAAACTCCAACTTTTCCGATATGTAGCTGTCCTCAAATTCAATAACCAATGGCTCGCCCGCCCCGTTGTAGGTAATGTAGCACGCCGGAGCCTCTACCCTGAGCGTGGCTGCCACCGAGGTGAAGCACTCGGCGATAAGGCTGATATCGACGCTGAACTGGAGTGTGAGAGCTTCGTCGCTGGAGCCGTTGGAGGCGCTACAAGTGTTGTTGTTGTCATCGTCACCTGCTCCTGAGGAGAGGTTGTATAGCGAGAACAAAGACAGGTCGATGTTCACGTGGACGTTGGCGGTGTTGTTGTATGACGAGTAGATCGAGATGCCCGTGGGCTTGATGGTTATCGTGGCCTGGTTGCTTATGGCCACGAGCGCTTGAAACACGTCCGACAAGTGCCCGATCTGGATGGTGGACGCGGTGAATGTGGTTCTTTGGGGTCGGTGCGAACTGGCATTCCTCTTGATAAGGAGGCTGCTGTCTTTGCTGTCATCCTTGCTGTGGCTATTGCCTGGGTGTTTACCACCATCTTCCTCTCCGCCGCTGGGTAGTAGGGTTTGTGTCGCGAGTAGTTGCAGGGCCAACGCGCCGCCACACTCGTTCTCGATACTCTGGGAGCTGACAAAAAGGGACATCTGGTGGTTGGCGTTTCCGTGATACGCGTTTGTCACAATTATCTTTTGTCTTGCTCTTTTTTTATTCCCTACCTGCTGTCACAAGACCCACGCACATTTGACGAGAATGTCGTCTATTTTGTATGGAAGAGAGCAAAGCGGGAAAACAACGGGGAACGAAATGCATGGCATCGTCACTGCGAAGCACCTATATACACTGTCATATCACTAGGCAATGTCAATCGGGGAGAAGCTGACTACAGTATTGTGATTCCGATGGTATAGTTATAGGTTCTGTGTCGCGAAAAAAAACGACAATGAGACACTGTGCCATGGGCAACAGACCTGCACTACGATTACATAAGTGCACATTGAAAAAGCGGGACAACAGGAAAATGGGCTGTGTTGTGTATGCCAAGAAAATGGACACACCTCTAAATATGCAGAGGCAGAACGTACCAGTAGTGAAAAGGGAAAGTTTGATTGGCCCAGATGGCAATGTGTTCCATCATGGAAATGTAGTGGAAGGGGACTGCCCACTTTGGGGAACAATAGCAGATTGTATGGGAAGCAGATTGCACTATCCACTCTGCGGGTGAAATCACTTATCTCTCTCTTTCTTTTTTTGCAGCACCAGTTTAAGCTTCTGGGCTTTACACCAGCGAATGACCCTGAAAAATCACCAATGAACACAAGAAAATAGGGCAGTGGTGGGGAATGGAGTGTGCGGTGCTTATATGCCAAGATGAAACCCAAAGAGGAAGCACTGGCTCCATCCCAAACCACAAAGAGCCTTTTCCCAAAAGATT
Source organism: Zhuliangozyma boniae (assembly GCA_002094185.1). NCBI lineage: Eukaryota > Fungi > Ascomycota > Pichiomycetes > Serinales > Debaryomycetaceae > Zhuliangozyma > Zhuliangozyma boniae. The sequence goes on from MXQC01000005.1 coordinate 145,247, forward strand.
GGCCCGTTTCCTCGCCACATCACGTGATGTGGTTATCTGTATCTCCCATGGAGTTAACTCTCAATTTTTGCTTTTTCTTCCAGAAACAACAAGAACAGGCGAAAAGGAAAAAGAAAAAAATAATAAAAAAATAATAACAATATAAAAAGAGAAGGAGTAACAGAAAAGCAACTTCCTCATGTTTTTTTCTCTGGCCAGCCTTATCCTCAAACTAATACACAACAACTACTATCACTAATACAGCAGCGGCAGCAACAACTTCGCATACACCACTATCGTACACGCATAGCATTGTTCATGTTCAAGAAAAAGAAGCAGCAGTAGTAACTTTCACATCCACATCTACATTCACATCCACACCATACACACCGCACATCGCACAGTACATTTACAACCATGGCTTGGAGCCAGCTCGAGCTAGAGCCGGCGCACATTGCGTACGCCTGCGTTGGCATCTTCTCCACCCTATTTTCGTTGGTGTCGCTCTTTGTAAAGGAGCGGCTCTACATTGGTGAGGCCACTGTGGCCACCATTGCCGGGCTCATTCTCGGCCCGCACTGCCTCAACTGGTTCGACCCCATCACCTGGGGCAACTCTGACTACATCACCTTAGAGATCTGCCGCATTGTGTTGTGTATCCAAATTGTCGCTGTGGCCGTGGAGTTGCCGCGCAAGTACATGAAGAAGCACTGGTTGTCGGTGGCCATCTTCTTGTTGCCGGTGATGACCGCGGGGTGGCTCGTGGTGGGGCTCTTTTTATGGGCTTTGATCCCGCACTTTTCTTTCAGCGACGCGCTCTTGGTATCTGCGTGCGTGACAGCCACAGATCCGGTGTTGGCGGCGGCCGTTGTGGGCAAGGGTAAGTTTGCCGAGCGTGTGCCCGGCCACTTGCGCAACTTACTCTCGGCCGAGTCTGGGTGCAACGATGGCATGGCGTTCCCCTTTATCTTTCTCGCGCTCAACATCATTGTATACAAGAGCCACCCGGGTGAGATCATAAAGGAGTGGATTTTGCTCACCATCTTGTGGGAGTGCATCTTTGGGTGCCTCCTTGGCGCTGTCATAGGCTACGTTATCCGCAAGCTTGTGGCGTTTGCTGAGGGCCACAACTTGATTGACCGTGAGTCGTTCTTGGCCATATTTGTGTTTATTGCCTTCAATTCGGCCGGGATCGGGTCCATACTCGGCGTCGACGACTTATTGGTATCGTTTGCCGCGGGCACGGCGTTTGGGTGGAACGGCGACTTTGCAAAAAAGACCGAGGAGTCGCACGTGTCCACTGTGATTGACTTGTTGCTCAACTTGTCGTTCTTTGTATACTTTGGTGCCATCATTCCGTGGCAGGACTTTAACAACGGCGCCCTCGGCTTGAACGTGTGGCGGTTGATCATCTTGGCGTTTGTGATTATCTTCTTGCGGCGCTTGCCTGCGGTGGTGGCATTGAAACCGTTGACCCCCGACGTCAAGACGTGGCGCGAGGCGCTTTTCTGCGGCCATTTTGGCCCTATTGGTGTGGGAGCCATCTTTGCCAGCATCTTGGCGCGCAAGGACTTGGAGGCCCACTACACCACCGAAGAGACGCCGTTGCACCACTTGCCCGACGAGGAGTTCCCACACTACCAGTTGCTTGCCACCATCTGGCCCATCGTGTGCTTTGTGGTGGTAACGTCGATTGTGGTACACGGCTCATCAGTGGCGGTATTGACGTTGGGCAAGCGCTTGAACAGAATGGCCATCACCATGTCGCTCACCACTACGGTGGACACCGAACATGGTGGGTCCAACTGGATGCAGAGATTGCAGAAGCTCGACCGCACAAACACCTCGTTCTCGTTGCACCGGGTGGATACCATGACCCCTAGCGATAAGATGAGGAAGGGGCATAAGAAGAAGCACCAGAAGCAAGGGGAGAAGGAGGATGAGCATGATGAGCATGATGAGCAGGAGCTGCAGTATGGGGTTGGTGTGGGGGAAAGAGGTGAGTCGGAGGCGCTGCCTACACTGCCCGACAACTTGCCAGAAACCAGCGGTGTGAAGGTGCGTCCTGCCGGCGGTGCCAAGCGCAGAAAGCACAAGAAAAAGAGACGGGAGCCCGGGTTGCTCAAGAAAACGTTGTCGCGCGTGCGGAGTCGTGCCGACGAGAACGACGATCTCAAAGAAGAGCGCCGGTTGCGACACCGCCCCGAGGCACAGTTTTTGCAGCTCGGCCGGACGCAAGAGCCCCTAGAGGAGGTGGCTGTAGAGGGTCACACGGCGCCAGACACTACACAGTCGCCAGATACTAGTCAGTTGCCGCAATCACCCGAGTCGCTGGCCTCGTCGGAGGTCAAGGTGACGTCATCATCGTTCTCGGACGGGGAAAAGACCATTGGCCAGCTGCCACAAGAAGGCGATCAGGATCAGGAACAGCGCCGCCCGCAAAAAACGTCGGGCATAAAGAAGTATGGGGAACGATTGCCTACAGAGGCCGAGAAGCGACCCGTACCCACGATGGCATACCAGGAGGGCGACCAGATCATCATAGAGGACCAGTACGGCGAGGTTATGGACAACATCCAGATCACCAGGGGCCGGCCCGTGCGTCCGCAATCTTCCACCGTGGGTTCTAGCGAGAGTCCACAATCGCCCAACTCATTTCTCCGTGCCGGCAACGACGCCGAGAGTGTGCACTCGATGGAGTCGTTGCAGCGCCACTTATCGCAGTACTCCGCAGGCTCCGTAGATACAAGGCCGGTTGAGGCTAAGTGGCGCAGCCAAGGCAAGGACGATGCGGGAGAAGGCGAATACCCTAGCGAGAGTGAGGACGAGCAGGGTGGTGTCGGTGGCAGTGCCGGCGGCGACCACGGAAGGCAGTTGCGCCGCAAGCTTTCGCGGTCGCTCTCGCGACGGTCGTTTTACCGGAAGGACGATCCCCACCGACGCAAGGTTTATGCCCATCGTATTGACGACTTGATTGTTATTGAGAACGAGGACGGCGACATTATCCGGCGGTACCGCGTGAATAGGCATGCTCCCAGCACCGTGAACGCGGCAGGGACAGCTACTACTGGAACTCGCTCCCGTTCATCAACGCTTGTGAAAAAGATGAAGTCTTTGGTGGGACTCAAGTCCAGCAATGGCGTCAAAAGTCAGGCCGCATTAACGTTGGGTCAGCAACAGCCGCAAGCACAGCAACAGCAACCACAATCACAACAGCAGCTACGATCATCACAGCAACAGCAAGCGACCATGCCGTCCATCCAAGTCACTGACTTGGAGCGGGGCATGCAGCACAAGATCTTGATTTCCGAGGGCGAGGTGAGTGAAGACCCCGGGATTGAGTCAAAGTTGGAGGACAAAATCACTGCGTTGTTGCAGAAGGAGAATGCGTCAGGCCGTGCCAGTAACCGCGACGACAGGCCCTCGTTACGAAAGCCATCACCACCACCTGTGCATGAAGAGTCTGAGTTTAGCGATGGATCTGAGGACTCGGAGCCCGACGTGACGGACACCGAAGGCGAAGAGGATGAGGATGAGGATGAGGGCGAGGAAGGTGAAACCGCGGTTGAGCGGAAAAGAAGGTTGCAGGCTTTAGGCCACTTGTCGGCCGCGCGCCACGATGATGATGAAGAGGAGTAGATGGAGGGGAAGAGAGAAAGCAAGTGTCCCTCACCATGTGTATGTGTGTAATTCGGGATATCCACTTAATTTGGTAATGTGGAACAAATAGAGCCATTCTCGGCGGATTTTTTGTCTTCCTCGGTTAATTGGAGGCAGGCGCCCTTTTCCTCAGAAGAACCACTTTTCCTACAATTTCTAGTGAAACCATCTACAGCTGACCATACAGCTGACAATACAACTCTCCATATAGCTTCCCACTATGAACACATCGATGACATTATTGCCCTCTGCCGTGAACTTAAACACGCAGATGGAGCACAACTACAAGCTCGCGCTCAAGCAGTTTATAAACAAGCAGTTTCCGCAGTCGTTCAGCCTCGTGCACGAACTCTACCAGATATGCATTCCCGAGTTCCAGCAGGGCACGATCTCGTCCAACTTGCTCGTCAAGATCCTCAACTTGTACTTGCTTGAGGTGGGCGTGTGCCTCAAAGACAAGCTTCTCAACCAGGTGCAGCTCAACACGGCGCGCAATGCCATCGTCTCCAACGAGGTGGGCAACCTCATCGCCGGTGTGTTTGGCGACGATGTACCCTGCGAGTTGCTCTACAACATGCACTTGACGTACATATCGAACCCAGTGCAGTTAATTTTAGAGCGCAACCAGTACTTGCACGATCTCAGGCGCATCTACTTGGGGGCCAAGGAGCGCACGGGCGACAAGTACAAACAAAAGTTTCTCGACTTGGTAGTGTACGAGATATTGCCCACGTTTGACGAGTACGACGAGGCCGAACGGTTGATTGCTGACAAGGAAGGGCTTTTACGGCTCCGAGCCGTGCAGCGGGACCGGCAGGAAGAGAAAGACCGGGCGAAGGAGCGCCAGTTGCAGGAAGCTAGGGCGGTGCAGGAGACCAAGTCTAAGGAAGAAGCGCGGGCACGTGAGCTCGCCAAGGAGCAGAACTTGAAGTACCGGAGTATTAAGGATATCACTAAGTCATATGCGACTGAGAAAGTAAAGCCAGCTGAGGAGGAGAAGGGGGGAAAGAGCTACGACTTGGCGCGGCGCGTGGCGTACATCTACCAGCTCGCCAAGAGCCAGCTCCAAGACCACATGTTGGTGCTCCTTGTGGTTATTGCACTTGCCGTCGGCGCGTCCAAGTACCTCAGAGAGACCAATATCAGGGATAAGGTTGTTGAGACGATCAAGATGGCATTCAAGTTTAGCTACGTATAGGTGTATGCGAGTTCTGGACAACAGCGACACGAGCGCAGCCACAACATAACAAAACCAAATGTGCGACATCACCTAAAAGGTGAAACAAAAAAATACACCATTCCATACAGAACACCACATACACACTAATGACTGCTCAGGGGATGTGGGTCATTGGGTACGGCTCGTTGATATTCAAGCCGCCACCATACGTTTCTTTCAAGGTCACGGGGTACCTCAAGGGGTTTATCCGGCGGTTTTGGCAGTCGTCGCTGGACCACCGTGGGACGCCAGAGTCGCCAGGGCGCGTGGTGACGCTTGTGTCACTCAAAGACCTCCAGCAACACGCACGCTTCCACGATGACTTGCACATGTATGAGTTGCGAGGGGAGGAGAGCCGTGAGATTGAGGGCGGAGAGGTGCCTACCCCTAGCCCTGCTCCTGCATCCGCCGGTACGGATGCCATCGTGGATGTGCTGCACCGGATCTCGCAGCTAAGCGCCAGCGATTTAAAGGTGTGGGGCGTGGCATACTACATCGAGGCGGCCAACATGGCCAAGGTGAAGGAGTACCTCGACGTGCGGGAGCAGGATGGGTACACCATGCACAAGGTCCCGTTCCACGTCAAGGACGTTGAATCATCGGAGGTGGCGCAACAGGTCATGTGTCAGGTGCCCCGCAACGACGAGGGCGACCATTTCATCGAGAGCATGATCTACATAGGCACCATCAATAATGAGTCGTTTGTGGGACCTGAGGACATTGCTGTCACCGCCAAGGTCATCAGGAGCTCGGCAGGGCCCAGCGGCGAAAACACCGAGTACTTGCATAGATTGACTACTTCTGTCCGCGGCCTCGGGTGCCGCGATTATTACCTCGAAGACCTTGTTAGCCTAATTTAAATTTAAAAAGTTTTGCGCGGCGTCGTCCAATACCCTGGCAAGCTGGTTGATTTCCTCCTGCGCCTGATGCCAGTTGTGCTGCTCCACGGCGTGGCGCACAAATGGGAACGTGTTCCATTCGTACTTACTGCCTCTGCCGCTTGCACCGTCTTTCCCTCCATTTTTCTCGCTCGACGACCTCGACGTGGTGGGCGCGTTGAGGGTCACGCCAAAGAGCGTGTTCTTGTACCCCGGCCGCTTTGACTGGAGTTCCTGGGCAAGAAAGCGCGCATTAAAATCGAGCATATTGTCGTTCCATCGCCACCGCGTCATGGCAAGCATCGCCGGCTCGATGCCACGCGAGTCGGAAATAAACCGTTGCCAGTCGTGTACCCATGCGTGGTACTTGTCTGCCACCTCGCGCGTGACGGCAATCGCGCGCTTGAGCCCATCATCTCGTAGGACCGGCTTAGGGTCCTCGACAGACGCCATCGTGTCGTGGACAAAGTGCTCCAAGTCGTTGACGCTGGCATCCAACGAGTCGGCCAAGCTGTGGAAGTCGTAGGGGATGATGGGCGTCTCAGCAAGCACAAACACGATCCGCGTCAACACCTCCACCAACTGTGTGTGCTTTTCCATGGTCCTGTCGATGCCAGCACTCTCAAAGTTGGCAAAAGTGTCGTAGCACGAATTCTTGGGGTAGGGGTTCTTGCTTGCAAACCGAATCTCCACTGCCGGGATATTCACGAGATTGACAAACGGTACGTAGTTTTTGGTATCGAGAAGATCGTGGCGTATGCTCAGCTTACCCTTGCCCTGCAGCAGCAACAACCGGAACATGTTGCTGTCGCCGCCACTACCACCGCTGCCACCGGCAGCCACCTTTTGCAACGCACTAATTACCACCAGATGCAAGAACGGGTGCGCATTCACCTGCAACTCGTCGCCCGCTACCAAATCACTCATCTCCACATACACATAGCCCTGCTTGCGGAGCAGCTCCTTCCGGTTCTCGATCCATTCTGTGGCACCCGCCAAGTTGTACTCGGAGGCGTCAAACGACACAAAGTAGATAGACCGCGAAGGCGACCACTGATACCGCCGCTGCATCAACGTCAAGATCTTAATCATCTCCAACATCACTACCGTACCTGTGCTGGTGGTGGCGCCGTAGCACATCGAATCGCGCGATGCCCCGATAATCACGCCCTTTTCGTTCTGCTCGCGGCCCTCGATCTCTCCCACCACGTTCCAGATCGCGTGCGTAGGGCGGTTGGTGTTGGCCACCTGCATTTCGAGTTGCTCCGACTCCTCCGTGCCCGAGTAGTAGCTACCAAACTTGACACCTGTGGTGAGTTTCTTCAAAAGGTGCTCGCCGTCGCGCCACGAAATGGGAAGCGTAGGGATCTTGGGCGTGGTCTCGGACTTATCCCACGTCAACCGTGTCACATATCCGTCTTCTGACGACCACCCGGGCGTGAGTATATCCCCAGGCGACATGCGCGTATAGCCCATATTCACCCGCTGAATAGCGTCATCCACCTCTTGCCCGTTGATGACAAACTTAGGGGTGACAAACACCATTGCCCGAGGTCTGTACTCTTCGGCGTACGCGAGTTTGTTGGCTTCAGGCACGTCGCCGCCGCCGCACATCACGAGCACGATCTTGCCCTGAATATCCACGCCGCCCGTGGCCAACTGGTCAAAGTCGTCGCGTGTGCCGTAGTTGGCAAAAACGTACTGCGCCTTGATGGGTTCGTTGGTGTTGAGCGCATTGGGGTTATAGGCGAGAAATTCCATACTCTCGCTGTGCAGCTCAAACAACTTGGCCCGCCAGCCGCCCTTGCCCTGCAAGTACGTGTCCTTGGTGCCGCCCTTGCTACTGCCGGGGTAATTTGTAAAGCTCTGGAACTCGTTCACGTCCACATTGTGCAACCCGTTGTTTTTCATCAACGATTGAATGTACTTGGCCAACGCCAAGTCGCCCTTGGTACCGGTGACGTGCGGCATCGACGACAAGTACTCCAAGTTCTCTTTCATCAACTTGGAGTCGACAAAGTGGGCAATGGCGTCGCCGAGCTGGTCGAGGTCATAGAACTTGCCCTGGGTGAACGTGCCCACGGACCCGCCCTTGACCGAGTCGTTGTCGGTATATTTGGACACGGCAAACACGAGTACCATCATAAACGTGACGTAGAGCAATCGCTTCACCACTAGAGGGTTACCGAGCTTGAGCAAACTCTTTTCGTAGAGGCTCTGGAAGTACTTGCACCCCTCGTAGATGGGGTCAATCATGCGCGACACTGGGCGCACGATGCGCGTGGTGAAGTTCAGAGCCCATTTGTGCGACAACGCTTGTGCACGCGTGAGCAACGTGCGCTGATGCTCGTCCTCGTGTAGCGGATCATCGATTTCAAACTGGATCATAGGAGCAGATGTGGCAGGTGGCGAGTGCAGGGGCAGGCGCACCTCAAAGTCGTCGTAGCCGGGAGGGTCAACCGGGAGTGTGGCGGAGCCGGAGAACGAGTAGGTCGTGAAGGAGGACGACGAGGAAGAGGACTCACGTGGCTGGTCGTCTGTGTCTAGTCGCTGGTAGTGCTGTGTCATACTATGTGAAAGAAGAGTATGGAAGCGCTTATACCGATGCTGTTGCTGTAGGTGCTGTTGCTTATGCTGTCTTGGTTGTTGCTGATGCTGTTCTCTCCCAACTGTGTTCTGTGCTAGAAAAGGGAGGGAAAAAAGGGCGTAGGCAACAAACAGGGAGGTAACACAAAAAATAAAGACCAGAAAAAAATATTTTACTGTATTGTATCGGTGATTACGTCAGCAGAACGATTCATCTAATCGAGAGAGATTTCTTGCAACACACACTGGCTCTAGCTATACCACCCAAAGGAGTTATTTCTTCCTTCCCATCACAACTTGCCCTGCTCAGTTTTGGCTGCCTTCACTGCATCATACACGTACAGCTCGAACCGCACTATAGTGTCCACGACGTACTCGTCCATGTATGGCATCACTTGCACAGCATAGAACCCTCCAATCCTATTCTCAAAGTCAATCCAGTACGCCAAGTTGGCCATGCCGCCCCAGTAGATCGACCCTGAGGGTCGGCCTGTGGGCAAGTTGTTCATAGCAATGGCGTTTCCCGTCAACGTCCACCCGTCTTGAATGGTCTCCCCGCCCTCAGCTTCAACCAAGTTGTGAGACATTCCAGGGAACACTACGTCCAATCCCGGTGGCAAGTGGTTGGCGATGGCAAACCTCACCGTGCTCTCGTTCAACACGCGCACACCAGTATCGGGCGACCGGCCGTAGTTGAGCCACGTGCGGATAAACTTCAAGTAGTCGCCCACGGTGCCAAAACACCCCTGCCCGCCCAAGTCCAACACGGGGTCCAAGGGGAGTCCAAACCTTTTCTGCACCTTCAAAACGTCCTCGTGGGCACGGTAGTGCACGCGCACGAGGTTGGTGGTGTCTTTCTTGTGAAACGTGCACGAGTCCATCCCGATGGCGTCAAACACCGCCAGCTTCAAGAACACGCCGAGCTTTTGACCAGTAATCCGCTCAATCACAAACCCGAGCCAGTCGATATTGTGTCCATACGTCCACTCGGTACCCGGCTCGAAGCAGAGTGGGGTCTTTTTCAAGAAAAAGTCGAGGCTGGGGTTAACGGGATCGAGCTTCTCGCCCTTGGTGATGAGGGCGTAGTAGTCCAGATGAATGAATCCGTAAGAGAACCCAGCCGTGTGTGTAATCAAGTGTCTGGCCGTAATAGCGGTCTTGGGCCGCTGCAACGGTCTCACAAACGTGCCGGTATCCTTATCGACGATGCCTGGCTCCAACACGCCGACAGTGCTGATCTCAGGGAGGTACGTCGACACCGGCTCGTCAAGCCGCAACTGGCCGCGCTCGTAGAGTACCAACGCACCCATAACCGTCAACGACTTGGTGCACGAGAAGAACGCGTAGTAGTCGTTGTTAGTCACGGGCACGGGCTCCTCCAAGTTGCGCACCCCGGCCGAGTTGAGGTACACGGTCTTGTCGGCGGTGGTGATTCCGCAGGTGCACCCGGGCGCCACTAATAGCGAGGCGCCGTTCTTGTCGCACGTGGTAATCTCCTGAAGAAGGCCATCGACGTTGTGGGTGAGTTGGCGGAGCAGGCTGGCGGTGAATCTCATTGGTTACGGTGGTTGCGGTGGTGAAACCAACCTCGGCTAGAAGCACATGTTTTTTCTCCTCCATATATAGTCTCTTCCTTGGCCTGGAAAAAACGAAATTCCCGCAACTCGCAAACTAGCACCCCGCAGTTGTAATTGTTTCCGCTGCGGAAGTACGGGCAGTATCTCCGGCAGGAAGCGGTAATGGGAAGAAAGTACAGGGCCACCAGAACGTGTACGACAGCTTGTGGTTGTAATATTAAAGAAAGGGTCGGAATAAATGTGCTCTTTGTGTTTTCCCGTTGGACATACGCCCGAATAGTCAATCTCGGCGGGCCTCTCTTGTATAGATCGTAACTCCTCGGCGTAGTGTCTCTCCTTTCTTTTTTTGCAGCACAGAGCCTATTTCATCGCTCCTTTCTGTGAAACACAAGAAAAAGGGGAGCTGGAGATTAGCCGCCAGATCGTCACCATCACCAACATCACCACCACTACCACCACTACGACAACAACAACCACATCATCCTTTTTCTTGCCCTACAAAGTCATGTTGTACGCATACTTGTCGCTGCCGATGCGCCAGGTACACCTGGTGCTTTTCTGCATATGTCTCACGGGGTTCATGCTTGTTGCCGCCAGTGTCCACCCCATCACCATCCACGGCCACTTTTTCATCAACAGCGTAACCAAGGAACCGGTATGTACCACCGACAGGGCTACTAAAATGTGCATGTGCATGTGCATGTACTAACGCAGAGGCCATTTGTGCGTCTACCCTTAGTTTTACATTAAGGGCATTGATTACCAGCCCGGCGGCTCATCTGCGGTCTCCGCGGAGAGAGACCCCTTATCGGACCCAGCCGTTTGCGCCCGCGACATTGCCCTCTTCCAAGAGCTCGGCATCAACACTGTGCGCATCTACTCCGTCAACTCCAACCTCGACCACGACAAGTGCATGACCATGCTCGCAGCCGCCGGCATCTACCTCGTGTTGGATGTCAACTCACCGTTGCCGACCCACCACTTGAACCGGTACGAGCCGTGGACCACCTACAACCCACTGTACCTTGAGAATGTGTTCCGCACGGTGCAGCAGTTTGCCCACTACAACAACACGCTTGGGTTTCTCGCTGGCAACGAGGTCATCAATGACCCCGTGTCTGCATCAGTGTCGCCAGTCTACGTCAAGGCGGTGGTGAGGGACATCAAGACGTATATTGAGCGCCACGCGCCACGCCAGGTGCCCGTAGGCTACTCGGCCGCCGACGACTTGAACTACCGCGTGTCGCTCGCACAGTACTTGGAGTGTGCCGATGAAAGCCCGCGCGAGTCTGTGGATTTTTACGGAGTCAACTCGTACCAGTGGTGCGGCGAACAGACCCTCTACAGCAGCGGGTACAACATCTTGGCCAACGACTACCGCGGGTACTCTAAGCCGGTGTTCTTTTCCGAGTACGGGTGTAACGAGGTGCTGCCGCGCGAGTTTGGCGAGGTTCGTGCCTTGTACTCCAATGACATGGTCGACGTGTTCAGCGGTGGCTTGGTTTACGAATTCACCCAGGAGCCCAACAATTATGGGCTTGTGCAGGTGTTGGATAACGGCGACATGCAGTTGCTCAAGGACTTTGTCCAGTTGAAGAAGCAGTTTGACAGCGTGCCCGACTTGGACTACACCTTCCTTGTGGAGGCGATGAAGCAAAACGCCCGCGAAATCCAGGCCAAGTTGAAGCAGCACAAAACGTCGGTCCCCAAGTGCGAGCGGCAGTACGCCAACATCGACACCGCCAAGAGGGTGCCCCCGACTCTCGCGGATGCACTTGTTGACAGTGGTGTACACGTGAAACGCGGGCGGTACGTCTCCTTACTGCCACATGAATTGAAAAGTGGATACGCCGTATTTGGCCCCGATGGTGAGCGGTATGCGTCGACAGCCATCACGGTGCAGGTAGTGGTCGATGTGGAAGATAGAACGGGGGATTCAGAAGACGGGTCTGGAAACAGGCACGTCCAAGGTGGCCACACTGAAAAGAAGGGGGAGGGGGAGCCGCAAAGGGTCACCAAAGACAAACACAGTGGTACTGGTGGCACTGGTGCCGGTTCTGGTTCTGATTCTGGCGCTTCTCCTAGCAGTGACTCAGCCAGTGGTACGAGCGGGTTCATGACTGTGCTTCAGAAGGTGACAGACTCGGTGAAAAAGTTATACACCAACATATTCAGCTAATAAACATGGTGTTTCGTGTCTCGTATCTCGTATCTCCTCTCTCTTTTCCCCTACCCTTGGCTCGATGCGTAGAGCAATTTGTAGTCGTGACGCAAGATCTGCAACCGCGGGCCAATGTCCAAGGGCTTCAAGAAGATGCGCCACTCGTCGGCGCTGAGCGACTCCAACGTCCTGTCTGTCTGCTGTTCGGTTGCCCCGCACTTGACGCACGTCTTGACTCGACTTGGAGTCTTCTTGAGCACGAGCACCACATTCTTCCCCGATAGATACTTCATAAAGTGATCAAAGTTGTTGGTGGGCGGCTCTACCCACGAGTCAACGTCGGTGTCATGCACGTCCTCGTGCTGAAGATATTCAAACAAGCCAAAGTTGGTCAACATCAACTTCGTGAGCTTGCCGTAACCGCCCAGGTTGGAGCAGAGAAGCTTGAAGAACGGATTGAACCGCGCAAACCTAAACTCACCGTTGCTGTAGAAAATCACTGACGCGAGGTCTATCACGAGGTGGCGCAACTTGTTGTTGTTGGCCTTCACCAAGTCGATTAACGAGAGCTCGGCGTCGTTGGACATTGCACGGAGCTCCAAAGTCGACACATGTGCAAAGATGGCGCTCGGCGTCTTGATCTTGCGCAAAGTGTACACGCATGCCTGGAACGTGACCGTGTCCAAGGCCAAGTCCAAGTTGATAGCACCATCAATCAAAAAGTTGGTCAAGTGCAACTTGTAGATGGCATCAAAGTGCTCAGCAAAGAGCGACAAGTGCGATTCCTTCAACTGAATGGACCACCCGGACTGCGCCCGTAAGTTGAGCTTGCGCAAGGGGCGCCGCTGCTTTCGGGCCCGGCGCCGGAACAAGTTGGCGACGTTGCTGCTGGTACTTCCACCACTGCCACTGCCACCACTGCCACCACTACCGCTACTGCCGCTACCACTGCTACCACTCCCCCCACTGCTCTTGCTCAAGGAAAAGGCAAAGTCGGGAGAGATCTCACTAAGGGTGATCTCCGTCAACCCAAACGCGTGCGTGCACAAGCTGGTGAGTGCGGCTATAAACTCGGAATAGTTGAGCTGGTTGTCAAACCCCGACTTTGACTCGATGGCATACGACCCTGCGATAGTCGACTTGAGGTACCTAGGGTCCAACTTGGGCGGGTTGACAATGTGCACTGTCTGGAGGTAGTTGACCTGACTGCTGGGGTTATCGTGGAGCAGGTGGCACAAGGCGAATCGGTAGAACGTGGCTGGAGTGAAGGTGATGTCCTTGTACAAGAAGTTCTTGTTCACCATAGCATGCAACTTGCGGCACACGAGCGAGATGCTGATCAAAGTTTGCGTGTCGTTCTGAAAAAGAGCCAAGATAGCAAAAAGGATCTCGTACGGTAGCGAGCACAAGTGCAATGCCAGGTACTCCGCAGGAGGCTTCAGCCGGAATATCTTGCCGCGTCTCCCTATTAGCTGGTATCTCATGTGGCGTGTGTGTGAACAATGGGAGGTTGAAGCCACAGCGGTAGCCGTTTGAGATAGCCCACCCACCTTTTTATCTTTTTCTCTCTCTTGTATTTTTCTTTGCGTGGCCCGCCTGAGCGGCCCCGGCCAAACCCCGCCCGGCGGAATTTGCCATAAACAGATGTTATACATAAGGCTGATCTATAAATGGAGGGGACAGTACAAGGATATGCTGTACCACCCTCGCTAGTTCTTTCGCATCCTGGCTTTGTCCCACAGTGGCTCTTTTTTCTACGTGCCCCCCCTCTCTCTTCTATACCTGCGATGTAGCTCGTCGTACGCCTGGCGCATCTGGATGTACCCCAAGTGGATCTTGCCCACAAAGTGGTCTGCCAACCGCCGGTCGTTGTCCAAACGACTGAGGTATGCCCCGCACCCGTCACATACTTGGAGCTTCTGCTGCGATGTCTGGCCTACGTTCTCGGTGATGCTCCGCGCCTGCTCGGCAAGCGCCTCGCGCTGCTTGCACATGGCGTCGAGCAGCACCGACTGGTCGAGGAGTTTTGTCTGCTGGTCCCGCTGCATTAAGAACGAGATCTCCTGGATTGTGAGCCCGATCTTGATGTCCATCTCGTCGAGGTCCTTGGTCACAGAGGCAATTTTGGCTTTCTCCTCGGGCGTGTGCTCCAACCGCAACTGCGCGTTCTCAATGACGCGGTCGAGGTCCTGGATGTACTGTTGGAGTGTGCGGTAGTACTCATACTCCATGTCGGGGAACTTTTCGCCGCGCTTGGTGCGGTATTCATACTCAAGTTTGTGTTTCTGGAGGTGGAGCTGGTGACATTTGCCCAAGTCTTGCTTGGTGCCCACAAACAAGTCATGTGGGCAAATGCCCACAACAAACGGCTTGCACACCTTGGGGTGTGTCATTTCTGGATCCCGCCGCCTGATCAGTGCTGCGGTTTCCTTGCCCATAAGCTGCTCGATGGCCCGGCGCTGCTCTTCTGCCAGTGCCATTATCAATAATGATGTGGTGGTGCAGCGAAAGATGAGAAACACATTTTGAGTGGTGTTTTTTTCTTCTTTCGCCTGGAAGTTATGGTGCTCGCGTGCGAGAGCCATGTCGATAGTAAACATTGTTGGCAGTTGCGCAGCACACTCTTTGGTGGTAAGAATTATTACAATGGGGACCAATCCCTCGAGTTGATATTCAATTACATATTCCAAATGCTAAGAGCTAACCCTTAGTGGAGATATGGATCGCTGGGCTTTATCCCCCACAATTATTTTACTGCCAACGCAGCATCTCTGGGCTAGTCCCATACACAACTTCTACACACAAAGGTGACGGCAACTCTGTTTCCCTTATTCGCTCTTTACCTCCTTACTTTCACCGCCACTGCCGATTTTCTCCTTCGACACGTAGCCAAGGGCGTTCAAGCGCTCGGGTAAGATTGGGTGCGAGTGGTGGTATGAGCTGTACAACCAGTCGGCGTTCATGCTGCTCAAGTTCTCTTTCGACAACTTGATCAACGACCGTGCCAACTCCTCGGCGTACCCACAGTCAAACGCGTACTTGTCAGCCTCGTACTCGTGCTTTCTCGATAACAAGTTCGAGGCAAATCTCATCACGCACTCGAGAGGCAGCAAGATGTCGCTGAACAACATGAATCCAATCAAGATGGGCTGCAGCTGGCGGAACCCAAACGAGTGGTACAACGATTGGTTGTGAATAAACGTTGAGAATAACGAAAAGATCACAAACAAGTGCGCTTGCGACACCGCCAACATCTTGGGCAAATGGCTCAATTTCCAGTGGCCAATTTCGTGTGCCAACACCGCCACCGTCTCCGAGGTGGTATTGTGCTCGATCAACGTGTCAAAGAGAACAATCTGCTTGCTCCAGGGCAACCCCGTGAAGAATGCATTCGAGTGCGACGATCGCTTGGAGCCGTCAATTACGTACAAGTTGGTCAAGGGAAACTTCTGCTTAGTGGCCAAGTCCTCGATCGCCGTCTTCAACTCGCCGGCGTCCAACGGCGTGTACTTGTAGAACAACGGCATGATCAAAGTGGGCACGATGGTCATGGCCACCAAGTTGATAAACAAGATGAACCCCATAATGTATAAGATGAACGAGTCGCCAAAGTGGTCGATGATCTTTAAGAACCCGGCAATCACGGGCAACCCCAACACCACCAGCACCGCGAGCATCTTGACCATGTCCGAGACCCACAACCCGAGTGTCTGCTTATTGAAGCCGAACTTTTCTTCCAACACAAAGTCCTGGTAGTAGCTGAAGGGAATACTGACAACG
The DNA here is from genome assembly GCA_002094185.1 of Zhuliangozyma boniae. Classification (NCBI taxonomy): domain Eukaryota; kingdom Fungi; phylum Ascomycota; class Pichiomycetes; order Serinales; family Debaryomycetaceae; genus Zhuliangozyma; species Zhuliangozyma boniae. Next base: position 161,087 of record MXQC01000005.1, read on the forward strand.
GTGTTGATCACTGAGAGTGAAAACACGAAAAATAACGACTGCGTGATGACACCGCCCATAAACTTAGGCAACACGCTCACGCACCCAGCCATGAGCGAGCCGCTCGCAGCCCAGAGACGGGGCATAAAGTCGTACCTGATCACAGCTAAGTTCTTGGCCAACTCGTACAAGCTAGAAACAAACGAGAACCTGGCTTTTGCCCGTGAGTACTCTTGCGACTTTTCAAACTTGTCTTGGGTCACCTCCTTCTTGATGGATGCAGGAGGAGACTTTTTCTGCAACACCTTGTACTGTCTGTACTGTATGTAGGACTCAAAGAGGAACTGGCCCACGGTGAATCCGACGATGATCGTCTTCCAGTCAATCCTGGGGTTGTCGAGAACCGCAAGCGCCTAGAAGAAAGGTTAGTACCACGTATCCTCGTAGGGGGCACACCTGTTCCGCAGTGGCGGTGCAGATGGTGCCCAATTGCAGATAACAAGATGCAGGTAGGCGTATTCATCCTTGTCGTGTCTACATACGTCAGTCAAGAAAGCCATTGGTGATGCACTATGGTTGCTTTGCTGTTGACAGAAAAACCAGAAGCCAGACAGAAAAAGGGGGGCAAGTGGCTCAAAAGTCGTCCAGCTGTTGCTATCATCACACGGCCGAAAAAAGAATAAAAAAACGGTATTCGCTCCAAGAGGGCTTCGTCTAGAAAAAGGGCAAGGATCGGTATGAGCACGACTTAGTAACAGTATATGGTTGCCACTACAAGGATGGCGGAAATAACCTGATCTGCACATTCCGCTTCAGCTGCTTAAGCAAAACAGTATATTTAATAATTATACAGCTGTAATGCAATCACACATTTCACAAGGGCCTACATTTGGGTATGCAAAAAGGCATATAGACAAGTTGTGTAAGCCAGCAAAAGAAAAGGCCCACCAGTGGGGCAAGACAATTCAAATAAGGAAACCAAGGACGACTCGGAGGGATGCTTCGAGCATTAAGGTGGCGGGGTCCACCTCAGACGAAGATGACCAAGATGGACACAAGCATGCCGACAAGAAACGACATTGTGGACCCACCCAGGCGTCCCCTCCCCTACTACGCTGCGCCCACCTTTTATCTTTAAAAATGTAATATCTTCTTTTTGTATGGAATATTTATGTGGACAAAAAAAACTCATTGCATGCACTCCACAACTTACTTGGACTCGGCAGCCAACTTGTCGGCCTTGGCAATGACGTCCTCGATACCGCCAACCATGTAGAAAGCGTTCTCGGGCAAGTGGTCGTACTTGCCTTCCAAGACTTCCTTGAAGGACTTGACAGTCTCGTTCAATCTGACCAACTTACCGGGGATACCAGTGAACACCTCGGCAACAGCAAAGGGCTGCGACAAGAATCTCTGGATCTTTCTGGCTCTCTCGACAGTCAACTTGTCAGCCTCAGACAACTCGTCCATACCCAAAATGGCAATAATATCCTGCAAGGACTTGTAGGCCTGCAAGGTCTGCTGGACGCCGGTGGCAACGTCGTAGTGCTCCTTACCAACAACAGTGGCGTCCAACAATCTCGACTTGGAGTCCAAGGGGTCCACGGCGGGGTAAATACCCAACTCAGAAATACCTCTGGACAACACGGTGGTGGCGTCCAAGTGGGCAAAGGTGGTGGCAGGGGCAGGGTCAGTCAAGTCATCGGCAGGGACGTACACAGCCTGCACCGAGGTAACTGAACCCTTCTTGGTGGTGGTGATACGCTCTTGCAAGAGACCCATATCGGTGGCCAAGGTGGGCTGGTAACCGACGGCCGAGGGGATACGACCCAACAACGCAGACACCTCGGAACCGGCTTGGGTGAATCTGAAAATGTTGTCAATGAACAAAAGCACATCCTGACCCTCCTCGTCTCTAAAGTACTCGGCAATGGTCAAACCGGTCAAGGCCACTCTGGCTCTAGCACCAGGAGGCTCGTTCATCTGGCCAAACACCAAGGCCACCTTGGAGTCGCCCTCCAAGTTGATGACACCGGTCTCCTTCATCTCACGGTACAAGTCGTTACCCTCTCTGGTTCTTTCACCGACACCAGTGAACACAGAGAAACCACCGTGGGCCTTGGCAATGTTGTTGATCAACTCCTGGATAAACACAGTCTTGCCAACACCAGCACCGCCAAACAAACCAATCTTACCACCTCTGGCGTAGGGAGCCAACAAGTCAACCACCTTGATACCGGTTTCCAAGATCTCAGCAGCAGTGGACTGCTCGATAAAGGCAGGAGGCTCGGCATGGATGGGGTTTCTCTGCTTGCACTCAATTGGACCTCTGTCATCAATTGGCTCACCAACAACGTTGATGATTCTGCCCAAGGTGCCACGGCCAACGGGGACCGAAATGGGGGCGCCAGTGTCAGTGACCTGGGTGCCTCTGACCAAACCTTCGGTACCGTCCATGGCAATGGCTCTCACGGTGTTCTCACCCAAGTGCTGGGCCACCTCTAAGACTAAGTCCTGGTCGCCGTTCTTCAAGGTCAAGGCGTTCAAGATGGCGGGCAAGCTGCCCTCCTCGAACTGGACATCAACGACGGCACCAATAACGGCTCTAGAAAAAAACTTGTTAGTGATTGTGGTTGACACGCTGGGGAGAGGGAATTTTTCGCACAGTGGCAAGGAAAAAGAGAGGGAAAAAATTGTCAACTCTCATTGGATGAGACTCGGGCGGGAACGAGGGAAAAAATGATCGGACAGTAGGGGACGGAGACACACAGAACATGCCAAACAAGGGAAAAGAGGGAAAGTGGTTGGTAATGGAACAACGTGTCAAGGCATTGCTGGATGTAGGCAGCAGAAGGTAGTATCGATAGGGGTGTGCACCGAAATGCATAGGAGAGTAGCTGGTTTTTCCAGTGGCAACAGCTACAAACCGTTTCCAATTGAATGGCACACTCTCACCAGTGCACTAACATCTGCTCCTTCACCACCAATCCTCCGTAGGCCTTATCGCCAATCCTTAGTCGTCCTCCCTCGTACCCAGGAGTAATTGACAATGGCACTGGGTCTCGTCCCCCTTGATGGCCACAGTGTATGGGAAAAATCTTGTTGTCAAAAAAAGTGGAAGCACACATACCTAACCTTACCGTGGGCGGGAGAAGCGGTAGCTAAACCTCTGTTGAACATGACGTTCCGCTTGGCAGCGTTGAACGCAGTGCGCGAGGCAGTGTTAAATAACCTTGGAAGAACCATTGTCAGATTATTTGCAAACTGGGTTGTTGTTGAAAGGAGAAGGAAAGAGAGGTGAAAGAGGAGGGAAAAACGAGCGAACTATATAAATTTTTCAACACCCACGCCGGCAGACCAACGACAACCCGTGAAAACAACGGGGAGCGGAACGCTGCGAGAGAAAAGCTGAGCGAAAAAAAAAGAGAGAGAAAGGAAAAAATTCTCTACTGCTGTTGGTGGAGAAAACTGACCAATGAGAGTGCGGGAAAGCACCGCGGTTATATACAGTACGCGCTTCGTCGCCGAATCTGGGTTTTTATTGGAGCACTGCGTAGAAGAGGAGAGAGAAAGAGACAGTGCCACTACAGGGCTGTGTCGCAAACTGGCATCTAAAGAAATGTCGCAGCCAACACTGGCAAACATTTTGGTGGGCACCACCAATAAAGATGCCCACAACAACGGAGTAGCTGCGAGAGATGTGTGCCGTATGTTTGCAATGCCTCTGCAGGCTTACGGTATGCTCCAATTAGTCCTTCCCCTTTCTCTTTCTGTTGTATTCATTTCCCTTAAATTTGGGTCTAAAACTGGATAGTTGGTGGATAAAACATACATTATAAAACATAATCACATACACGCATCACTCCATTCGTTTCCTCGTGCTCTCAATCAAGTCGGTGAGCTGCAGAAGATTGCTCATGTACACAAGTTTAGATCCACGAGGAATATTGCTCTTGCATGCACATTGCAAGCAGAGTCGGTCGTCGCTGTGGGTCTGTGTCCGCTTGACCCTGGGTTTGTTGCGACCTATCCGCATCTTCTTTTTCGGCGGTTCATCCTGCATTTGCAACCTCCGGGACTTTCGCCTAGGCGGCTCATCCTCCGCCTGCTTGGGATCTCCCTTCTGCTTGGCCTCCTCCTTGGCCTTGAGAATAAGGAGATCGTACTCGTCCATGACACACGCGGCAATCTGGGCCGCCGCCTCCGTGCTCGCAACGGCCGCCGCCTTTTCAGTGGTGTCCAGCAGCACCAGCAGCTCATAAGACTGTGCCAATGTCAGTCCTTCCGCAGTCGCCACTGCTTCTGCTGCTGGCTCCTCCTTTACGTGCGCCTGCTCCTGTGGAGACGCTTCTGGCGTTAGCAAATGCGACCGGGGCCGCAGCGACGATAACGTTGTTGCTGCTCCCCTCTTTACCACCACGTATTGGTACCCCAAGTGCGTCTTGCACCCGTCGCACAAGTACTCCTCCTCATCCTCCTTCCCTTCACCCTTCCCCTTTCCCTGCACACCCATCTGCTCACGCTCATAATCCCGAGCGCGGTACTTTCTAGGGCGGTACTCAGTTTCCAACTTGGACAGGTCGAGCTGCGATAACAACTCGCCCTGGCGCCGCACAAAGGCGTCAAAGATCACCAAGCTCTGCCCTACCAACGTCGGCGACGTGCTGCTCTTCAAGATGTTCTCCACCAACTGGTAGTGGTTAAACACGTTCTCCTTCTTAATAACGCGGTAGTCGCGCACCGCTTTTTCGCCAAACTCCAACCAGTCGTCCATAGCAAAGTTGACGGCCTCGTTGAAGTTAAACCCACAGTTGAACCCCGCGTGGTATACGCGCGGGTATGTTACTACAAACTCACCCGGGTTCTGGTCCGCGTACACACAGGGGATGTCGTTCTCCACCAACTTCATAGGAGACATCAACGTCACCAACTGGTGGAGCAAGTCGGGCTGTCGCTGGAACAAGTCCGGCGCCGCGCCTCGCATCAACGTTTCAAACGCGTCTGCATGACTACTGGGGATCCCATACCATTTCTTCGTCGCACCAGAGTGACAGTAGTTGGCCGACAACGTGTAGTGGTCCTCCACGTGCCAGCAGAACGTCGAAAGGAGCGAGCCGATGTATATCCAGGGCACCGTCATCCCCGAGATCGACGTGTTGATGTAGTTGAGTAACGACCCCTTGGCAAACGGGAGCTTGGTCAAGTTGCACGAGTGGTTAATGTACCGCTGCGTCTGTGGGTCGGCGACGTCAATTCCAGGTGTGTTAGCCATGGGGAATCCGCTGATCTCCCCGGGCTTCAGATTGTGAATATCGGCGCCGTATTTCACCTCCAAGTCATTCTTTTCAATCTCAACAAACGACCAGAACTTCTGCTCAATGATGTCCACCGTCAACGGCTGTCCGTCGTTGTAGTCGCGCACAAAGTCGCGGTCAAATTCCTCACACATAGCCCGGAACTGTGGCACGGTGTACTTCACCTCGGGGTCCTCGTCAAACCCGTACTCACCCGTGCCCACCAAGCACTTGTCGCAGTACCACTCCTCGGCAGGAACGTGCTCCAACGGCGGGTCCAAGCAATTCATATGATACGCGTTGTCGCAGTTATCACATAGTAACGTCTCGCTGGGGTGGTCGTGTTCGCCGCACACCAAGCAGTTGTTGGACTCGTCCTCAGAATCGGAGTCGGGAAAATCGAACGAGCGGTTGTGCCGCAAGTACGTGGCATAGTTCTTGACGGCGGAAAAGTAGGCAATCTCAATCGCCTTGGACGCCATATCCACACCAAAGTGGGCATTCACGGCGCGCCACGAGTCCTTATCCATGGCGTCGTACCCGCCGCGCCTCTCCACCTCGATATAGAGGTCGTAGTAATACACCCGGTGGCCCAGCACCGTGAAATGCAACTTGATCTGCTTCTTGCGGCGCATCCTCAAGAACCGGTTGATGTTGTTGCGGAAAAACTTGCGCGACCGCGTGGTGATACCCAAGTCGCTGATAATCTGTTTGCGCACGTGGAACTTGAACTCGGGCAGGATGTAGAATGGCGGCCGCCAGGTGCATGGGGGTACCACCTTGACAAGCCCGTACTGCACGCCCAACCGCGCATTATCGGGCCGGCTCAAGTACCCGATGGGGTCGGCAAACTCTGTTTCTGTGGGCTTTAACACAGGACAGGGTGTCAACACTGTTTTGTTGAACATTGGCGACTTGTGCACGGAAATGGGTGTTGCAAATGGCGTGATATCGGAACACCCTAGAAAGTAGTATCCCCGATATTGGTATCCGAAAAACTGGAAACTTCAGGGAGTGGGCACAAGAAAAAACGTCTCTGAAGACCAGTGGTTTACAGATTGCTTACACCGGCAATGTATTTGTGCACGCAGGACGGTGCTCTTTCAAGTGCTTGGAATGGTACCTGTGACAAGCCACTCCTGAAATCTTTCCTCTCTCTCTGTTCTTTTTTTTTCTCGCTCTTTCATTTCCGTTTCCGTTGCCTCTTGCTTTTCCTTGTCGCACTTTAACCTCAAGTCATTGCAATGTTTTCGGTGAACTACCCGTTTCGTTAAATGGGGAAAAGAGGCAGAGAGAAACAGAGAGAACAAAAAGGGAGGATCAGGTGAAAGAGGGTACATACATAAAGGAGACTATCTTCTCATTGTGCTTGTGCTCGTGTGGTGGGACAGTGCGCCGTATGAAAAACAAACTGTTCTCCAACTTTCGACTCCACACCTGGTGACAAGCATGCTCTATTGTTGGCATCACGCATTTCTTAACTTCCTAATTAGGAAGTTGCACGGGCACACTTTTTCCGTGGTCTGGCCGCTAACAGCAGCAGCAAGCGAGTCGGCACCTACTATAAAAACCATCCACCAAAATAGGGGCAGCATGAGTCGAAATATTTCTCCAGAGATTTCGTTCACTATCAAGAGCACCAGCCGAACAACAACCCCACCATCACAACTCCACTGCCAATGAAAGACTATACAATTACCGTGTTGGGCTGTGGCGTCATGGGCACCGCCGTGACATCGGCCATTCTCAAGTCGTCCGTCGACCCCTACCCCAAGCGGATTATTGCCTGTACTGTGCCCTCCGAGGAAAAGAACTTGCAGAAGGTGTTTGCCGACCACGACTTGGTCACGGTGTCCGCGGGCGTTGAGAACAACAACAAAGCCGTGGCCGCCGCCGACATTATCATCTTGGGCTGCAAGCCGTACATGTACGAGGGTATCTACAACGAGGTAAAGGACTCGTTGACGGGAAAGCAGTTGTTGATCTCATTGTTGGCTGGGACTACTATCAACGAGCTATCAATCTTCACGCCCTATGTGGCCAAAGTGATGACCAATACTCCGGCACGATTTGGATGCGGCACTGCATGCATTGCGTTTGCCCCCGAGGTCAGCCAAGAGAACCAGGACTTGGTGCTGCAGTTGATGGGCACTGTGGGCATGACAGTGAAGATCCCCGAGAAGAATATGGACATTGCCACTTCGCTTGTAGGTTCAGGCCCCGCGTTCTGCTTACTCATGATGGAGTCCATGATCGATGGCGCCGTGCGCATGGGCATGTCCTACGACGTGGCCTCGGTGTGCGCTGCTAAGGTGATGGAGGGCACCGCCAAGATGGCGTTGGAGACAGGCGAGCACCCTGCGATATTGAAGTCCAAGGTATGCACACCTGGCGGCACCACCATCGGCGGGTTGCTCAAGATGGAGGACAAGGGATTGCGCAGCGCCATTGCGCGTGGTGTGGAGGAGGCGGCAATAATTTCCGCCTCGTTTGCCAAAAAGTAGGGAAAGCATAAAAGGCAGGGGCAGTGGTGAAGGCAAGGGGGAGGAAGGTTCTTACTATATACAGAAAGGAATGCCATGGCCGCACGCATGCGCATCACCACCCGCAAACTATAAACCTGGCAATTATTACCACATATTCAATTCCTCTAGTTCTTCCTATTCTTCTTTTCCCTTTGGCTCGTCTTCGAGGGGCTTGTTCTGCACGACAAACGAGCTGATTGTGGCAAACTCGTCCTTGGTGATACCCAAGTCGTGGGTCTGCAAGAACTCGCCAATCTTCAGGCCCTGGGCGTTGACCTCCTTATCGCCCAACATCTTCATCATCTGCATGACCCCGGGCCGTGTGCCATTCTTAGGGAGATAGCCCTTGCCATGAAGAATGGTCTTGAGCTCAACCACCAACTCCTTCAACTCAGGGTGGTCCCTGAGCACTGCCTTGACCTTTGCAAAGACCTTTTCCTGTTCCTCCGGCGTCTTGGGGACACCAATGAAGGTTCTAAGTGAGACAACACCAAGGAAACCGGGCTGGGCATGCGTAAGGACCCGAGGAACACGTGCTGCCCGTGGGATTTTGCCAAGTCGAAGCATGTTCTGGTGTATACAGCTGTCAGGTCTGATGAACTCCAAGTAACAACCAGAGGGAAGAAAGAAGGAAAAAATGCAGAGCTGTCTGGAGGAAGTGAGTATTCATAGAGAGAAGAGAGAAGAGAGAAGAGAGAAGAGAGAAGAGAGAAGAGAGAGAAGGAGCCTGGAAAGGGAAAAAAGAGACTACCGCCAAATAATTACATGTCACATACACACGACCTTTTTTCCGCCCCAACGACCAGCAAGTGTCGAACTTTCAAGGTGAAAAAAACAGCGCACCAGAAAGAAGTGGACCAGCCAACCAGCCAACCAACCACCCACCTCCAGTTCCTCCTCATCCACCAGCTTACCATGTCTAACGAAGGTCAAGAAGAATTATTGGACTACTCCGACTCTGAGGAGATTGCCGTCCCAACCACCACAGCTGCAGTCGACGCTGCAGGCGACGACGTGGCCGCGGGGGCCGCCGACAAAGAGGGCGAGAAGAAGGGGTCCTATGTCGGCATCCATGCCACCGGGTTCAGAGATTTCCTCTTGAAACCCGAATTATTGCGGGCTATTGGCGACTGTGGTTTTGAGCACCCCTCGGAAGTGCAGCAGGTGTGCATTCCACAATCGATCTTGGGCACAGACGTGCTCTGCCAAGCCAAGTCTGGTTTGGGTAAGACTGCCGTGTTTGTGTTGTCGACATTGCAGCAGTTGGACCCCATTCCCGGCGAGATCTCGACATTGGTCATCTGCCACACAAGAGAGTTGGCGTACCAGATCCGCAACGAGTACGCGCGGTTCTCCAAGTACATGCCCGACGTCAAAACCGAGGTCTTTTACGGCGGTACCCCCATCAAGCGCGACATTGAAAAGTTGAAGAACAAGGACACGTGCCCACACATTGTGGTGGCTACGCCAGGCCGGTTGCATGCACTCGTGGAAGAGAAGGCCATCCGGTTGAACAATGTCAAGTCGTTTGTCATTGACGAGTGCGACAAGGTGTTGGAGGCCATCGACATGCGCAGAGACGTACAGGACATCTTCCGGGCTACCCCACACCAGAAGCAGGTGATGATGTTTTCGGCCACGTTGTCGCAGGATATTCGCCCTGTGTGCAAGAAGTTTATGCAGAACCCGTTGGAGATCTACGTCGACGACGAAGCCAAGTTGACTTTGCACGGGTTACAGCAGTACTACATCAAGTTGGAGGAGAATGAGAAGAACCGCAAGTTGTCGGACTTGTTGGACTCGTTGGAATTCAACCAGGTGATTATCTTTGTGCGCTCTACCCAGCGCGCCAACGAGTTGAACAAGTTGTTGTGCTCATGCAACTTCCCCTCTATCGCTGTGCACTCGGCCATGCCACAGGAGGAGAGAATCGAGCGGTACCGGTCGTTCAAGGAGTTTAACAAGAGAATCTGTGTCTCCACCGACGTGTTTGGCCGAGGCATCGATATCGAGAGAATAAACTTGGCCATCAACTACGACATGCCCAGCGAGGCCGACCAGTACTTGCACCGCGTGGGTAGAGCCGGCAGATTCGGGACCAAGGGGTTAGCGGTGTCGTTTGTGTCGTCCGAAGGCGACGAGGAGATCTTGGAGAAGATACAGAGCAGATTCGATGTCAAGATCACCGACTTTCCCGAGGAGGGCGTCGACCCCTCGACTTATATGAACACCTGAGGAAGAGGGAGGCATGTATAAGTAAAAAAGAAAAAGTAAAACGTAGAACGTTGTATTAAATGTACAAGTAAATGTAAATGATCAGGAGGAATCTGCTCGAGAGCCGTGTTTTGCCTAGCCGAGCTTGGCGCATATAGAATTGATGAGTTCGTAGATCTGGTCGAGGTCGTCTTTGTAGATAAGGAACCACTCGACATGCACGCTGTGGGCGGTGGAAAACGGCGACGACGCGGACACCGCTTTCGCTACGCTCCCTTGAGCTGGCTTTTTGAGTACCTCCTTGACGCATCCTGTGCAGTAGACGTCGCCCCGGCCATACTTCTCCCGGAGCGCGCAGTGGATGGTCTTCTCCACCTGCTTGAGGTTGTGGCGGCAGAAAAACCCGTCATTGTCAAACCGGCTGTACGCGGGGGCGTTATTATCAACGCTGAGGCACGCGAGCCGCTCGAGAAGGGTGCGTTTGCGCGCCAAACGCCGGTTTTGGGGCCCAATATTGGTCAAGTCATGATGGCACTGCTCTTCCCACTGGCGGATCCGTTTTGCAGGAGTCAGGGACGTCATGCCGATTTTCACGAGCATGTACGGGCTCCGTTTGGCGTTGAAGCTGACCCACTTGCCGTGGTCGCGTTTGGGTGCGCCTGGGAGATTCTTAACTTTGAACTGGGATGACAGTCGAGAAAATGAGGCTGTAGGTAGGAGGCTGGTCATAGTGTACATGTAAATGTAACCGGAGGAGGGTGCCGAGGGTGCCGAGGGTGCTGAAGGGGCCATCGGTGCTGGCAAAGACGCGTTAGAGGCAGGACTTGGGCGTGCCTTTCCTGAATGGTGGCGGCAATACCCACCAGCCGTATGAACCCCCACCTTACACCGAAGACCCTTTTGCGTGGTACCATTGCACTGGTATGGGGCAGAGGACATGGTTACAAGAACACAGGCACAGCGATGTGTGGTTTTGTTTACCACTACCACCAAAAGCAAGAAAAAGAAGAAGCCACGTGACCAATCACGCCTGATGAGAACCTGTGGCACACTGGCTATAAACAAAAACGATGCATTGGATCACTGTAAGACTGTAAAGCAACTACCAGAAACAAGAAGATGGATGCGGTCACTCATCCAATCGAGCCGTCATAACAACCACCGCAGTGGCAGCTATGCTGCAGGCATGCTTATGTGGCTACAAATACCTAACTCCGGTCTGCTGCGGCGACCCACACATTTTGTCGTGGTCAGCCCCGCCTGGTGAGAGTACACTTTTTGTGGGTGTAGAAAACCCACAATTTCATCTTTACCCAAGGAGGATTGTCCTAAACCCCAGCGGAGAAAACCGCACCACATCTGGAAGGATGGGGTGTGTGGGAGCGACACAGAGGGTGGGAGAACACGAAGCAATGTCACTCCAAGACTGTTCGTATAGTTAGCTGCTGTAGATACATATTCAGAGATCTGTGTGCCCCTTAGCACCTCTCCCACTACTCAACATTGGCCGGTTCTGCCCCGGTGGGTCTCAACGAAAATTTTTCTTAGCACCAATAGTGTCTCCCTCTCCCTCTCCTCTTATTTTTCTTGTTCGTAAATGTCGTGGGCGCCACAGTTTTTTGTTTTCATTTCGGGTGGTGTCGCTTCAGGCAAGCTTCCTCTCGTCCTCCCCCTGATCGTGCGGAATCACGTAATCGCCCCACCTGCATCCCACCACCACTAACTTAATAGCCACCCAATTAGTCCTCCTCACCCACGTATATAAGTCCCAGTGGCCCACTTTTTTTTCAACACCCACTTGTAGGTTGTAAACTTTTCACTTTCACTTCTCCCCATCCACTGCTCTCCCATGCCATCACACTTTGACACCTTACAATTGCACGCGGGCCAGCCCGTCGAGAAGCCACACAAGCCCAGAGCGCCTCCCATCTACGCCACCACCTCGTTTGTGTTTGACGACTCCAAGCACGGCGCCCAGTTGTTTGGCTTGGAGACCCCTGGCATGATTTACTCGCGGATCATGAACCCCACCAACGACGTGTTTGAGCAGAGAATTGCCGCGTTAGAGGGCGGTATCGGCGCCTTGGCCACCTCCTCCGGCCAGTCAGCGCAGCTCTTGGCCATTGCCGGCTTGGCACACACCGGTGACAACTTCATCTCCACCTCCTACTTGTACGGCGGCACCTACAACCAGTTCAAGGTGGCGTTCAAGCGGTTTGGCATTGAGGCGCGCTTCGTCAATGGCGACAAGCCCGAAGACTTTGCCAAGTTGATTGATGCCAGGACCAAGGCTATCTACATTGAGTCCATCGGCAACCCCAAGTACAACGTACCCGACTTTGAAAAGCTCGCCAAAGTGGCCCACGACCATGGTATCCCCTTAGTCGTTGACAACACCTTTGGCGCCGGCGGCTTTTTGATCAACCCCATCCGCCACGGCGCCGACATTGTCGTGCACTCGGCCACCAAGTGGATTGGCGGCCACGGCACCACCATTGCCGGTGTTGTTATCGACTCAGGCAATTTTGACTGGACGCAGTACCCGGAAAAGTACCCTCAGTTCAGCAAGCCCAGCGAGGGCTACCACGGTTTGGTGTTGAGCGAGGCCTTGGGCAAGGCTGCATTTATTGGCCACTTGAGAATCGAGTTGTTGAGAGACTTGGGCCCCGCATTGAACCCCTTTGGCGCCTTTTTGATCATCCAGGGTTTGGAGACACTTTCCTTGCGTGTGGAGAGACAGTCGTACAATGCCTTGAAGCTCGCGCAGTGGTTGGAGAAGCAGTCTCAAGTCGAGTCCGTGAGCTACTTAGGTTTGCCCTCGCACGAGTCGCACGAGTTGTCCAAGAAGTACTTGAACAACAACGCCGAGTTCTTTGGTGGCGCCTTGGCCTTCACCGTCAAGGACCTCAAAACCACCTCCTCGGACCCCTTTGACGAAGCATCGCCCAAGTTGGTTGACAACTTGGAGATTGCTAGCAACTTGGCCAATGTGGGCGACTCCAAGACGCTTGTGATTGCCCCATGGTTCACCACCCACCAGCAGTTGAGCGACGATGAGAAGTTGGCTAGTGGTGTCACCAAAGGCTTGATCAGATTGTCCATCGGTACCGAGTTTATCGACGACATTATCGCTGACTTTGAGCAGGCTTTCAAAAAGGTCTACGGGAACTAAAACAACAACCAAGCAATTGCTTTTTTTATATACTTTTAGATAGTTTCTACCGTGCTTCCCCTCTGTGTACTTTTATGCTGGTAGATATGGCAACAAGGGCAACCACATCCCACAAGACCCAGTTGGTGGCATCGGACGCGAGCGTGCCCACTTGGTACTGGTGCACGAGCAGGCCCAACGGCAGTTGCAACGCGAGGACCGCGACGTAGATGGCATTCACGCATAGTGTGGTCACCACTAGGAGCGCCAAGCGCGCCTGCGTGAATCTCCTTCCCAAATGACAGAACCGCAACAACATCTCGGCCATGCCCGCCAAGGTCGCCACCCCGCAGCAGGCCAATGCGAGTATGCCCAAGTAGCAGAGTGTCATGCAGATATACCTGTATGCCACGAGGGTGCAGATTCCGCGGGATTGTTTCTGTGGTTGCGGGGCACACATCTGGCCCACCAAGTCGTGAAACACCTTCACCAGCTGCCGGCTCACGGCTACTGGGTCCGGCTGCCCGGTGATGATGCCCATATGCATCCCGAGATCCTGAACGAACGACGCAGCCACATTGGTGCCCTCGCCGTTGTAACAGTGTTTTCCCGTGCTGGGGTCGAAGCGACAAAAGCCAAACACGTTGAACTGATACTGGCTATTCTCAAACAACGTGTCGAGAACGGGGAGATACGAGTCCGGGATGGTGGTGTTGTAGATGCTCAAGTCGTTGGAAAGGTAGGTGGCAAACTTCAACCCTTCCTGTGCCAACTGAACAATGTTCTTGGCCAACGCCGAGTCGGGCTTGACGGCAAGCAGAAATGCGGGGAGACCGCGCGGAAACGCGGCGGAACACGCGAATAGGCACGCGCATGTGGCGAGTAAAAAGAGGACAAGCACCACGAGCTCAACCATAGCCCATAAGCTGAAGCGGGAAGGCAGGGGTACGTGTGTGGGGGCGACTCCAGACACCTGCTTTTCGGGGTCCTTGCACATGTCTGTGGTTGCCAAAAAGAAAACAACAGGAGTGTCACAGATAACAAACAAACTAAAAGCCCAAGAAAAAAATCGCAGTGTCTATCATTCTATTTTACCTTAAACAACTGGTCGTCGAGAAACTGCAACTCGTCGTCTTCAAGGTACGAGTCTCGCAAATAAACATCTCTCGTAGAGAAATCTCTTCCAACTGCGTCCTCAAAGGGGTTGGCGACCTTGCGTGAGGTCAAGTCGTGCACGACCGGCCGGGACTTGCTCGCAGCCGCCATGCGCTTCTCCGTCGCCGATGCTGAGCGTGAAACAGACCCGCTACGATACCCATCAAAAACTTCCTCCTGCACGTGCGGGTTGTCGCCTGTACCCCCACCTTCTCCCATCAACTGATCCTCCTTGGGCACGGCGCCCATTTTTCTCCGCGCCGACATGGCCATGGCATTGACGGTGGTGTTGGTGCGCCGCACTGACAGTTTCTTTGACAACGTCTCTCCAAGCCGCCGCAACTCGTCCTCGTATTCGGTATTGTGCACGATGCTGGGCCGCCGGTTTTCGAAAACACTACCTAGCCTGCTAGTATGGATTGAGTCCGCGAGGAGCGCGTTGGATGAGTTGGCGGTGGTGCCTGCCCCCAGAGCGGGCAGCGACGCCAAATACGTGCCCAATTTTGAGCCGATGCGCTTGGTGGTGTCCTCCATCTTGTGCTTGAACGTGGTGAACCGGGACTTCTTCTCGGTATCGTCATCGAATGGAAAATCTTGAAACTCAACCTCGTCGTCGCCGTCTTCTTCTTCCTGCACTGCTTTGCCTTGCTCTTGCTTATCTCTGGCAGCACCGGTGTACCTGCTGCGCAGTTTCTGTCTTTGTCGGTACCGGTTGCTGCTACTGCTGTTGTAGAAGTAGTAATCACTATCGTCGCCGTCGGTGCGGTCGTTGTCAATGTCGGCTGATGGATTGTCACACCACATGGGGAGTGCCCACGCAGCCATGGATAAAATGGCCGACGCCGTGGCCAACCACATGAGCGTGAACCACGTCGACCCGAAATGGAAGGTAACACCAAAGTCGCTCAACTTGGACTTCACCTCGCTGCGTGTGGAGATGAGCATATTGGTGAGAATCGAGGCGCCAATAATGATGCTCAAGCACGACGCCACTGAGAGGAGAGCAATGCCGTGGAGCACAAATGCGGGAACATTGGACAAGTCTCTCTGGGCGCCGCGGTGCGCGTACATCACTACAGTGACAAAGAAGATGGCAAACTGAGTGGCGCACGTAAACATGAGCGCGGGAGGCACTAAGCGGTATCGGCCTGCTCTTTGTGCAATCTGGTTCTCGTACTGGTCATCGGAGTACAGAGACGACTGGTATGCATACGCCAATATACTATCCAAGCCCATATCGGTCAATTCCAGGCGATAGTCAAACACGTAGTCGGAGTTTTTGCGTGTGCACAGAAGCACGTCGTTCATGCGCCCCGTGTGGGTGACACCATGGCTGTCCACGTACTGATATGTTTCGTAGTTGCCGTAGCACCAGTACCAGAGCGAGGTGAAGCAGTACTGCGGTGCACCCGCCACCTGGCTCTCGGCGTACTTGGTGAGAAGAGTGATTTCCGAGTTGGTGAGCGAACTGCCGGAGGTAACAAAGTTGCCGCTATTGGAAAGCACACTCGGCGCCAAGCCTACGGAATTTCGCAACGACTTATAGAGCCCGTATGCCACATCCAAACGGGCGCAGTTTATGCGCGCAATGTATGTGTCGTCTGTGAGGAGCGGGGCCACGAGGCAGCCGATTAGGTAGGCAAATGCCGATAGGCTGGTGACGAGCCGGATGACAAGGAGGATGGTTTCTTGGATTGCGAGGTTGGTAAACGGCTGCTTCAAGTTGTAATACAAATTTTTGAAGAACCTCATAGTTGTGGTTGTGGTTGTGGTGTTGCTCTTGGTTCTGTTCCAGTGTATATGTCTTGTTTTCCTTTTTGGTGCTGTTCCTGTTCCTGTTCTTTTCCCCCCTTTCGCTATAGCCAGTGCAATCACTTTCCACAGAGAAACGGAAAAAAAGAGAACTATGGCGTAGCCATACGAGCAGGAATAAGCGGCGCCGGAGATGGCCAAGGAAAGAGTGCGTTGCAAGAGAGTATGGCTACGAGACACGAGTGTGATGCCGACACCATAGCCCCCCCCCTCCACGTGAACTGATAATACAAGCAAATACAATCTAAAAATACATAAACCTGAAACGTAAAAAAACAGTCACCTGCGACCAAAGTACCAGTACGATGCGTGATACAGTTTAAGCAAAAAAGCATCGAGCTGTTTTAAGATTGTGAATCGGACTCATTTCACAGCTACGACGCGTCGGAGAGCCAACCTGGGATCTCATTTCTCCCCCGCGCTAGAACTCCTCGTTAAAGTTCAACTGGCCGTACTTGGCCTCAAACTGGGGCACGTCCCTAATCTCAACGTCTTCGTATTTTCTCTTGCTCACACTGCTGGCATTAAGATATGTGGGTAACGCTTGCACCGGCGCATTGTTGATCTTATAGTAGCTGTCCCATTCTTCCAAGTTGCTCAACGAGCCGTCAATGGTAGACCCCTGATTCGTCAAAGAAGGGGGGCCGTCTATGTGCGCGGGAAAGGGTACGCGCATCTGCTGCTGAAACTGCTGTTGCTGCTCGATAGATAGCTTGTACCCTTCGGCCACGGCCTTTCTCACGCGCATGGCGACCGAGGGCAATGCGGCCACGTCAGGGTTGGTGGGTTCCGGGGCCGGCTGAGAGTACATGCTACGCTTGGCATATGGCTGAGTCATGATGGGAAGGGAAATTTTGATATGACAGGAGGATGAGGAAGTGGTGATGATGTTGGCGGTCTCCCTATCGTCTGCAGTACAAAAGGAAGGAAGATGTGCTTGGAAAGGAGCTTTTCTTTCTTCCTATCATATTTGCTTTAAATCCCAAAGGGGTGAAAAAAGGAAAAATTGGGATCCAATTAGCACATGCGCACGACCAAACAATGAGATTTGGTGTTGCCTTATTTTTCGTGCAAGGCGTTTTTGTTGAAAAGAAGAGCGAAAAGACAGAAGATCACGTGACTTACGCACGTGACAAGCTACTGCTGCTTCGCTTTCAGCTGCCGCTTGCGATTGGGACTGGAAAATCAATCGCCATATGGGGCGCGTGGGGGATAGTGCTAAGCGCAATGGAGAACGAACGTCACCAGCGGTATAAATAAGGCAGCATAATCAGGAAGGGGTTTTTCCCGTTTTCTCTTTTTTTTCAATTCTCTCCAATAGCACAACCAGAGCAGCATTAGCACAAGCCATTCACCATGTCGATTGACTTCAGCGTTTCTTCTGCTGCGGCGAGACAGTATGAGGAAAAGTACTCCGCCCACAACTACCACCCCTTGCCCGTGGTGTTTGCGCGGGCCAAGGGCGCCCATGTGTGGGACCCCGAAGGCAGGGAGTATTTGGACTTTTTGTCAGCCTACTCGGCCGTGAACCAGGGTCACTGCCACCCCAAGATTGTGGAGGCGTTGGTGGACCAGGCCAGCAAGTTGACGTTGTGCTCGCGCGCGTTCTCGTCGGACGTGTTTGGCGTGTACGCCAAGTACATCACTGAGTACTTCAACTACGAGATGGTGTTGCCCATGAACACGGGTGCTGAGGCCGTCGAGACTGGGTTGAAGTTGGCGAGACGGTGGGGGTATGTCAAGAAGGGTATCCCCGTCGGCGAGGCAATCATCCTCTCGGCCGTCAACAACTTTCACGGACGCACGTTGGGGGTGATCTCCATGTCCACAGACCCCGATGCCACTACCAACTTTGGCCCCTACTTGGCCGGCGTGGGTCCCCAGATCCCCGGCGAGCCCAAAGGCACCTTATTGCGGTACGGGGTGGTTGAGGACGTAGAGAAGGCGTTTGCCAATGCCGGCGACAAGATCGCTGCCATTTTGTTGGAACCCATTCAGGGCGAGGCGGGCATTGTGGTGCCCCCCGCCGACTACTTGCCCCGCGTGCAGGCGTTGTGCCGTAAGCACAACGTGTTGATGATCTGCGACGAGATTCAGACGGGCATTGCGCGCACGGGCAAAATGTTGTGCTACGAGCACTCCGAGGGTGTCAAGCCCGACATTGTGTTGTTAGGCAAGGCAATCTCCGGTGGGGTGATGCCGGTGTCGGCGGTGTTGTCGTCGAAGGAGATAATGTTGACATTGGAGCCTGGGTCGCACGGCAGCACCTACGGCGGTAACCCATTGGCGTGCCGCGTGGCCATTGCCGCGTTGCAGGTGGTCAAGGACGAGGGATTGGTTGAGCGGTCGCGCACGTTAGGCGAGATGTTGCGCACTAAGCTCGAGGAATTGCGTGCCGCCTCCAACGGCGTCATCACTGAGGTCCGGGGCAAGGGCTTATTGTCGGCGATTGTGATTGACGACGCCAAGGCCAATGGCAGAACCGCGTGGGACTTGTGTTTGCTCATGAAGGACCATGGTGTGTTGGCAAAACCCACCCACGACAACATTATCCGATTGGCACCTCCCTTGGTGATTAGCGAAGAGGACTTGTTGAAGGGCGTGGACGCGATCAAGGAGTCGTTGAAACAGTTGCCCACCGTGGAAAAGACTACCCATTAGAGGAAAAGAGAAAGAGACGATATAGCTGTGTGTAGGCGATAGTGGGTAATCAGCATGTGTCCAGGGTGTGCTTGATGTGCGCCAGGGTAATCAAAAGTGGCAGCCATTATATCCCATGCCGTCTCTCCAAGTGTGAGAGATCACTCTATTTTTTTCTTCCCCTCCTTGATGTGTGATTCTCTTCTCCATTTTTTTCTCCTCCTCGGCATGTGAAACATTTTTTTTCTCAGTTTTTAAGTTGTCGCCTCCACGCTGGCGGGGTTCATAATTTGTCACTCTTTCCTCCCCCTCCTCCTTCTTTCTTCTCTCCCCTGTGTTACACGCACATACCTAACACTACCACCAAAGTAATACCCAGAATCATAACATGTCGTTCGTCGGTGGAGGCTCCGAGTGTTCGGTTGGCGGCAATGCTGTTGCCCAGTTCAACAAGCACACCCAGCAGGACCGGTCGTTGCAACAGCAGGTCGCGAGCCAGGCGCAGTTGATTAATAATCAGGGGTTCAAGAAGGATAACCTTATGAACGCGCGCGACCGCGACAATTTGAACCAGTTTATGGGCACTGGTGGCAACAATTTTCAGTTTCTGCCCATGCGCCACGAGTTGAACGCGATCCACCAGCAGCACCAACCACAACAGCACCAGCACAACTGGTCGGCCGACTTTAACGCACGCACCAGCGTGTCGCCCGTACCACAGTCGGCAAAACTTGCTACCAACACCAGTGCCGGCAATGTCCAGTGGGCCAGCGAGTTCCGTCCCGAGCAGCAGCAGCAGCAGCAGCAGCAGCAGCAACAACAACCAATGGGCCAGCCCATGGGCCAATATAACCCCATGAGCATGCGCATGGGATACCGGCCCATGATGAACATACCCGTATACCAGTCCCTGTCACAGCAGCACCTGCAACCACAGACACAACAGAAGCTACCAGTGCAGGCACAAGCGCAAGCGCTGTCGCAGGAGCAGCAAGTGGACTGGGACAATCATTTCAAGGAGATTGACGAGTTGCAGAGCAAGGCCGAGGAGACCGAGGAGGTGCAGCGCGAAGGGTCGCCTGAGATTATCATCGACGACAAGTACCAGGCCACGTTCCAAGAAGTGTGGGATAGCTTAAACTCGGAGGCGGTTGAAGAAGATTTCATCAGCCGGCAGTACGAGGACTTCAAGAGCACCCAAGGTGAGACATACCCCGCAGACTTGAACCAGTGGGAGAAAGACTTTGCTAAGTACGTGTCCACGCGTGCGCACTTTGGAGACTATCAGTTTGAGAGCAAGGAAAGTAACCAGTTTTTGGACTTGCCGCAGGACGTGGATCCCTACGAGATTGGGTTGGAGTTGATGCAGAATGGGGCCAAGTTATCAGAAGCGGCGTTAGCGTTTGAAGCGGCGATCCAACGAAACGAGGCTCACGTAGACGCGTGGTTAAAGCTCGGCGAGGTACAGACGCAGAACGAAAAGGAGATTGCCGGCATCAGCGCGTTGGAAAAGTGCTTGGAGTTGAACCCCGAGAATCCCGAGGCGTTGATGACGTTGGCGATCTCGTACATCAACGAGGGCTACGACAATGCTGCATTTGCCACCTTGGAGCGGTGGATCAGCACCAAGTACCCTCAGATTGTCGATAAGGCGCGGCAGGAGAACCCCGCCATCTCCGACGAGGACCGGTTCTCATTGAATAAGCGGGTGACAGAGTTGTTTCTCAAGGCGGCGCAGTTGTCGCCAAACCAAGCCAGCATGGACGCCGATGTGCAAATGGGGTTGGGAGTGTTGTTTTACGCCAACGAAGACTTTGACAAGACGATTGACTGTTTCCGTGCCGCATTGAGCATCCGTCCCGACGACGCGGTGTTGTGGAACCGGTTGGGCGCGTCATTGGCCAACTCGAACCGGTCCGAGGAGGCCGTGGATGCGTACTTTAAAGCATTGCAGTTGAAGCCCACATTTGTACGCGCGCGGTATAACTTGGGCGTGTCGTGCATCAACATTGGATGCTACAAGGAGGCAGCTGAGCACTTGTTGAGCGGGTTGTCGATGCACCAAGTCGAGGGCGTAGACACGGTGAGCACGTTGAATCACAACCAGAGCACGGCGCTCACGGAAACGTTGAAACGCGCATTCATTGCCATGGAGAGACGCGACTTATTGGAGTTGGTCAAGCCTAACATGGATTTGAACCAGTTCAGGGGCGAGTTCACCTTTTGAAGAACTGGCTCTATGGGGGGTGGCTGTAAGGGGTACTCTAGTGTTGGTTGTCTGTGTATAGAGTCGTGCGTGTGTCAAATATGATAAGAGGGTTAAAATAATTGGAAGGTAGAAAAGAAAATGAAAAGAATTGAGAAAATGACTCAGAAGACAGAAAATTGCAAATCAGAGTAGGAAGAAAAAATGGGGGAAGGATCGAAAAATTATCAACCTAGAGGAGACCAGGACGCTAATCCCTCGCCCTTTCTTTTCAAGGCTACCAACCAGAAGAAACAATCAGAAGGACCACAAAGTAACAGCATCAGAGAAGCACTAGGGCACCACAATGACATCGTTTCCGCTTTTACCGCTAGTCTCATCGCCAGAAGATGAGGCTGCCGTTTCCGAGTTTGGCATTATTGGCCAATTGCTATTCCCCGCCAGCACGGTTAAGCCCACCAAGCACTTTTTGCACTGCTTTAACGTGGATGTGCTTGTGGATGCCACTACGGAGACCATTTCCCCAGAGCAAGTGGTGGAGTTGTTGAACGTGGGCATCAAACAGGTGTTTATCGCCGAAGCGCAGTACGACGAGTTGGTGGTGCAGACGGGCTTGCCCCAGCACCGTTTCGGTGTGCTCGTCAGCGAGGGCACCACCTTGAAGACCGCTGCCGACTTGGTGTTTGCCAAAGCGGTAGATGCAGCCAAGTATAGCAACGGCGGCAACCGTGTCGTGTACGTCAAGGCAGCTTTCGACCAGCAATCGGCCAACGACGCGGCGCAGGCCGGCTTGGTCCCCATAATCACTGCCAACCACTTGACCACCAAGAGCACCACTGAGCCCGGCAAGATTTCGGTGTCACAAGTGTTTGTGGGCACGTTGGTTACTGACAGACCTGATGGCTTGTATACGTCGTTGATCACCACCCCGGCGCCATCGTACACAGCGCTTGGTATTGTGTACTCGTCCAAGGAGTCGATTGCCGCCGCTATTGCGGAGAAAGTGGGTGTGTACCAGTCGCGCAAGAGAAGCGGATTGTGGTACAAGGGCGCCACCAGTGGGGCCACGCAGCAGCTCGTGAAGATAAGCAAAGACTGCGACTCGGACGTGGTGCAGTTTGTGGTGGAACCCAAGGATGGGTTTGGGTTTTGCCACCAAGAAGACAACTTCACATGTTTTGGCGATGCACAGTTGAAGAGCGGCAATGTAGGCATGGGGTTGGCCAAGTTGGATGCCACTCTTGCGAGCCGAATCAAAGACGCACCCGCGGGGTCGTACACGAAACGGTTGTTTGAGGACGAGAAGTTACTTGTAGCCAAGCTCAAGGAGGAGCTCGACGAATTGATCGAAGCCGAGGGAACTGAGGAGGTAGCGTGGGAGTGTGCCGACTTGGTGTACTTTGCCATGGTGTGGTGCGTCAAGCACGGCGTGCGCTTGGCCGACGTGGAGAAGAACTTGGATATCAAGTCGTTGAAGGTGTCGAGACGCAAGGGTGATGCTAAGCCAAAATATGTGGAGCAAAAAGAGGAGACTACTAAGGCTCCTGCTGCTGCTGATGGCTACATCTTGGAGGTGGTTCGTGCGCACGACTTGGACTCGGCCGACGTGCAGAGAGCCATGACCCGGCCCGTACAAAAGACCGCAGACATTATGAAGCTCGTGCTCCCCATCATTGAGCAGGTGAAGCAGAACGGCGACCAGGCGTTGCTCGAGTTGACGGCCAAGTTTGACGGCGTCAAGCTTGAGACCCCCGTGTTGACCGCACCCTTCCCCGCGGATGCCATGACCATCACCAAGGAAATGAAGCAGGCCATAGACTTGTCGATGGCCAACATTGAAAAGTTTCACTTGGCGCAGTTGCCCAAGGAGGAAGTAATGACGGTGGAAACCGCGCCCGGGGTGTTTTGCTCCCGTTTCGCGAAACCCATCGAGAATGTGGGGCTCTACGTCCCCGGCGGCACCGCGGTGTTGCCCTCGACAGCTATGATGTTGGGTGTACCCGCCAAAGTGGCTGGATGCAAGAACATAGTGGTGGCGTCTCCTCCTGCACGCGCTACGGGCAAGCTCACGCCCGAGGTGGTGTACGTGGCGCACAAGTTGGGCGCCAAGTGCATTGTTATGGCCGGCGGGGCACAGGCCGTGACGGCGATGGCGTACGGCACCGAGTCGGTGCTCAAGTGCGACAAGATATTGGGTCCCGGCAATCAGTTTGTCACCGCCGCCAAGATGTACGTGCAGAATGACACCCAGGCGTTGTGCTCGATCGACATGCCCGCAGGGCCATCTGAGGTGTTGGTGATTGCTGACAGCAACGCCGACGCCGACTTTGTGGCCTCGGATTTGTTGTCGCAAGCCGAGCACGGCATTGACTCGCAGGTGATTCTCATCGGCGTGGGTTTGAGTGACACCAAGTTGCACGAGTTTGAGACCGCCGTCAAGAAGCAGGCGGCAGTGTTGCCGCGGAAGGAGATTGTGGCCAAGTGCTTGTCGCACTCTTACATCTTGTTGGTCGACACCTACGCGCAAGCATTTGAGTTGTCGAACAAGTACGCCCCCGAGCACTTGATCTTGCAGATTGACAACGCTAAGTCGTACGTTCCCGGGTCGATCGAGAATGCCGGCTCGGTATTTGTGGGTGCGTTGTCGCCCGAGTCGTGCGGTGACTACTCAAGCGGCACCAACCACACGTTGCCTACGTATGGGTACGCGCGCCAGTACTCCGGAGTCAACACCGCCACGTACCAGAAGTTCATCACCTCGCAGGACGTGACGGAGCAGGGTTTGCGCAGTATCGGCAGGGCGGTGATGACGTTGGCCGCTGTCGAGGGGCTCGAAGCACACCGCAAAGCCGTCGAGATTAGAATGGAAAAGTTGGGTCTATTGTAAATAATACCTATGAAAATAACTAAAAAAAACATCATGTGGTCGCTTCCACTCACCCTTCCCCCTACCAGTCCATGGTCTTGTCCCCGCACTCGAGGGACTGGCAGATGGCCTCTAACTCCTTGATAGACTCGTTCTTGGGGTTGCTCTTGATGGATGCCGGGTCGATGCGGCTGCCCGCGGCTTGTTCCAACTGGTGATGCTCCTTCACCATATCGCGCACGAGCCCCTGATAGTGCAACACTCCGCGCTCCTTCTGCGGGTGCAAGTACCCCGATGAGTACACACCCTGGTTCAAGTTCCGCTGGGTCAACTGGCACAAGTTAAAATCCTCAATCTCTACTGTCTGCAAGAAATCCACAAACCCCTTCTTGTCGGCATCGTCGAGCCCCTTCTTGGTGTAGATGTCGTACTGCAATACCGTGCGCTTGGCGGTGATGGGCAACACCCGAATTGAGTACCACGCGGGCGAGTAGCAGTTGACGCCGTTGTTGGGAAACAAGTATACCCACAACCCGTCAAATTCACCGCCGGCGTTGTACCCTTTCCGCTTGGGCTGGGAGGTAACCTTCTTGCCCCATTCAAACCAGCCACCCCCAGAATGCTTCTCATCGGGCACTCTCTCCTCCTCTTCCTGCTGTTGCTCTTCCCTCACGATTGTCGCGTAGTGGCGGCAGTACCTCCCCTTGGGAACCACTTTGTATGTCTCCATGTTAAACGCGGCATTCAACCCCGGGTGCGCTGTGGGACAGTGGTAACACTCCTGGTACCCGTCCATCAATGTCTTCCAGTTGAATTCGCCGTCTAACTCGTAGCTCATGTGGTACTCATAGTCACCAAAGTCAAACTCGCCCAACTCGTCCTGCAACCCCGCAAACCACTCGTTAAAGGGCACGGGGTCGGTGGAAAAGTTGATAAACACGAGTCCCTGCCGGGTGACGTGTGTGGCAATAGGGTACAATGAGTTCTCCTCCTTGGAAAACCCATCAATATTGTCAAAGTGCGGCGCCTTGTTCAACTTGCCGTCGGAGTTGTAGCTCCACCCGTGGTACTTGCATGAGAGCACGGCAGAGCGGCCCTTATCCCGCAGCACCACGGGGTACGCGCGGTGACGACACACGTTGTGAAACGCCTTGAGAGCGCCATCGGTGCGCGACTTGATGATGAAGAAGCTGATTCCCGTGACCGTGTATGAGTGGTAGTCGCCTGCGGAGTGGAAGCGCGAGGCATGTGTGCAGAACAACCACGACTGGTGGAAGATGGCGCGCTTCTCCAACTCAAACACAGAGTCAGAGTGCCACCACGACGCAGGAAGTGTGTGCTCCCCAGCAAGCATAGGGCCGCTGTGTGTGCGAGGAGCTACCCGAGGAAGCGCAGAAACAATTGGGGGAGCCATGTTGTGGGGAGGAAGAAATAGCCGCAGCAAAAGCACCAGGAGCACTGCCAGCTCCTTATATACACAACCCAGAGGATATTGACCTTGCCACCACCACCAGTCCTCTTTCTTTTGCTTCTTTGGATCTTGTTTCCTAATTCGTAGCCAATGATACCTCACGCATTATTTGGCTGCTTATCTCTATCTCTGTTGCTTTCGCCATTGCGCACTTGCGCTTTCTGCAGCTCAAAAAAACTAGACAACAGTGATAAAGCAAGATTAAAAATCGCAATAGAGTCAATGAATAATAATACATATGGTACATATGGCGATAAGCTCTGAAAAGAGAAACGCCAGATTTACCTGCTGTAGCCATTCCCCTCCCCCACCTTCAACATCTTTAAGTAGCGCAACAACCGGATGACCTCCTTGCCCAAATTGACGTCGATGGTGGGCGCCAAAAACGTATCCAATGTGAGCACAGGGTCGGGCAAGATTCGCGGAAACGAGTACGTCCCTGTGAGCTGTCTTTTCAACTCCTGGTGCTTGTCAGTGGCAACTTCTGTTGCGAGCACGGCGTTGTTTATCAACGAGTTGATGACAATGAGCGCCTTGTGCAAAAACATCGTCAAGATGCGGTGCTCCGAGCTTTCGCGCGGGAACTTCCCCGTCTCTGATGACAACGCCACCACCAAGCGCGCAAAGTTGCCCATGATCAACTCACGGTTGGCTAACATCCAATGGAGTGACAATCGGTTCAAGTGCGTGTTGAGGTCATCTACGGGCACCATGTCTACCAAAAGCTTTGCCCCGAGCAACATCTGTGACACCGTGGGAGCATGCATAAACACAAACTTGGTGAACTCGTAGGTGTTGGCGTCGTAGGGAATCACGCTCATGAACATCTGGAACGTACGTGTGAGAAGGATCCCCTGCTTGTATGAATCCTTGTCACCACGAAGGTACGCCAACACGAGCTTCTTGGTGTGTTCCTGGTCGGTGAGGCTCACGGTGAAGTTGGAGTAGCTCGACGTCAAACTAGTGTTGAGGGTGCCATTGAGCACTGCTTGCAACAATGACCGGTTGTACGGCTCGCGCACCAACAACTTGGTCAACGCGTCGATACCAAAGGGGAAGTACGAGTGCGTCTCAAAGTGGCACTGCGGAATGACGTACTTGTCCTCGATCCGAGGGCCAAACGACGCCACTAACGCAAACGACAAAAACGCCTCCTCCAAGCTGTGCAACTGCACGTGGAAGGCTATGTTGTCCAACATCAACAAGCAGTCTTTGAGCAAGCACAACTTCTTGCGCACAAGCACAAACTTGCTCTGGTCCAACCCGATCTGCTTGACGATGGCAAATAATAACTCGCGGAACGGCTTGCACTGCGCCATGAGCTCCTTGTTGTAGTCAGCAAACGAGATGTTGCGCAATATCATGGTAATGGTGATCAACTGGTCCACGAGCATGAGCTGTGGGTCAGTGGCGCTGCGTTTCTGAATTTTGCTGAAGTGATCCTTGTTCTCCTCCTTAAACTCTTGGAGGGACGTCAAGTAGTCCGTCAAGTGGAAGTGGGGAATGTCATTGGCGAAAGTACCAGAAGTAGCCGACACTGTTGTTGGCGATGTCGTTGATGACGATGCAGAGATAGACAACGAGCGCACGTCCGATACGGAAAACACGTCGTCCATCCCGTCATCGTCGGAAACCACTTCCCCCGTGAACGAGTCTACCACATACGAAATATCTTCCCCGAGGTTTCCTGAAACGTACTTGTTGAAGATCTCATCGATGCGGTTGTTGGTACTGACCGTGGCCACGTCTTCGACCACAATGTCGTGGTCGCGCTCGCCCGTAACAATCTGCTTTAACACCCGCTTGCCCAACCCCGACAATGCGTCCAACAACTCCAAGCAGTCGCCAATCAGGAACGTGTAACTATTGTCGGACGTTACCACCAACAAGGTGTTGAGCGCATTCACCACTTCACCGTTCTGCAACCCGTTGTCGCTCTTCAAGCTCATGGTCAACGCCTGGATCTCCACAACACCCAACTCGGGTGCAAACAAGTACACGGGCTTGGTGCCCTCAATCTCGCTGGCAATCTGTGACAACTCCTTGATATTGTAGTTGCCGTGGGTGTCAACAATTTTGCGAAATGGCACATAGCTGCGGATAATGCTGGCCTCCTCCTGGCTAACGTGCTTGACTTCGGAGGGCGGAGGTGATACCTGAACTTGTACTGGAAGAACTTGTTGTTGTTGTTGCTGTGAGGGTGGTGGGGGCGGTGGCTGCTGCTGTACCAAGGGAGACTGTCTCGACATGCTGCGTGCCCGGTTCAACGACGCCTGTGATGGTTGCCGGCTAACGGGTCTGCTGGGAACATAGGGCGACCCCACGACGGGCGAGTTCTGGGTCGAGCTCGTACGAGACAACTTTCTCTGCTGCGGCTGCTGCTTCTGCTGTTGAGGCGGCTGTTGTTGCAGCTGCTGCTGCTGAGGCGTAGGGGCGGAACTGATATGTGGCGACTGCATGTTGCCCATGGGCGTGGGCTGTCCTGCGGGCGGTCCTTGCATTGTTGGAGATTGTATTAAGGGTTGCCGCTGTGTCTGCTGCCGCTGCAGTTGTTGTGATTGCCGCAGTTGTTGTTGTTGTTGTTGTTGTTGTTGTTGTTGTTGTGGTGGTGGTGGTGGTGGTGGTGGTGACTGTTGTTGTTGCTGCTGCAGTTGTTGCATATTCTGGTACTTGGCCAATATTTGCGGCTGCAACTGGGCACGTTTCTGCTGGATATCCTGCGCACCCTGCGGTGTCATCACGTACTCATCAAATGGCAAGAGACAGTTGGCGTACACTGCCGCGATTTCACGCTCAACTTGCTCGCGCGCTGTTGGATCCTGGGTGTTCGTCCCCTCGTAGAGCCCCAAGCGCGAGCCGATAAGTAACCAGGGACTATTGGGCTGCGGTGACGCAAACGATTGCTGAATAAAGGTCTTCATCTGGGCCGGCCCGCCGAGCTTAGACGTGAACGCATGGATGAGGAACAAGTTCACCCGCTTGTTGTTGATAAGCACTGGCTGCTGGATGGGCGTACCCCGCTGGTTCATAAAGTCGTACAACAAGGTGAGGAACAATTCGATCTGCATCTGAAGCTGGAGGTTCTTGAGCTGCTGGCTACTGTTGACAACGGTGGCGGGATTGCGAGAGGACATCCCCTGCTGCAGCTGTGATGGTTTCTGTTGCTGTTGCTGTTGCTGTTGCTGTTGCTGTTGCTGTTGCTGTTGCTGTTGCTGTTGCTGTTGCTGGGAGAACGGAGTGGGCATGCCTGGCACCACGCTTGGATTCATGGGCGAGTTGGCACCGGGTGACATGGCGTTAAACTGCATCTCCTGTTTTTGCTGCAACATCTTCTGCTGCAAGATTTGCTGCTTCATGCGGTAGAGCTGCTCCTGCTTGTTCTGGTTGAGAGCAAAATTCTGTTGTGGGTTCTGCTGTGGATGCTGTTGTTGTTGCTGCTGCTGGTAGTACTGCTGTTGGAGCTGCTGCATCTGATGTTGTGGAGGAGGTGGCTGCGACATCTGCGGAGTACTCTGTTGGTACTGCTGGGGAGGAGTTTGTTGGTACTGTTGGGGAGGACTCTGCTGAAATTGCTGCTGCGGTGGTAGTGGTGGCTGCCGCTGTTGCTGCTGCTGGGGTGGTGGTGGTTGGTCCTGTTGTGGTCGCATAAACGCCAGCGGGTTCGCGTTGTTATCCTCGGCCTGGCTCTGGTCAAAGATCGAGTTGAGGAAATCATCCTGCTGCTGGTTGCTGTTCAGCTGGTTGTCAAACGCATTGTCGTTCAACCAGTAGTTCTCAGACATGGTTGGCAAACACTTTCGTTGGTTCTTTCTTGTTGTGGTTCGTTTCCAAGTGAACGCATTTTTTTTCTTTCCTGAGAAGTTTTCGTTTTTTTCGGCTGGCTCTTTTTCTCTCTCCGTTTACTGTTCTTTTCTGCTGCTTACCAAGATATTAGACACCTGGCGGTACAGGCCCACCTGCCAGTCTATATAGTTCCTACTCCCAGAACTTCCACCACCGCTCGTGGAATTTCTTGCTCAAAGCCTTGTAGTGCTCCATCTCGCCCCAGCAGTCGCGGTACTCGCATCCAGCCATGTTCACCACAAAGTCGCGGTCGTGGAAAAAGTACTGCGGGTCGTCGGCCTTGTCGCTGCAGGCGCCGGGCGGAAAAGCATTGATGCTGCGCAAGGGGAGAAATGCTACCCGCTCGCGCACCCACGGCTGTGTCGAGTATAGCGTCTCCAACGCATCTTGTTCCTTGTGCTCCCACTGCATGTGCATCTGCTCGTACATCGCCGGGTCCCACCACACGTCCAACAACATCTCGGACCACGCGCTCCTGCGGATCAAGAACGAGCCCAAGTTAAACCCGCCGCAGTCCTGGGTGATGATCATGTCCACCGGCTGGTTCTCGTAGTCAACGTAGGGGATGTCCGTGGCCAACCCCAATGGATTGAACGTGTCTAACGTGCGGTACGTGGCGTTGTTCAAGTGGTTCAAAAAGTGCTGCTCCAATGAGATCTGCGGCTCCATTATGTATGTGTGCAAGTCCATCCACCAGAACCACTCGGTATCGGGAAACTGCCGCATTGTTTGCTTGAGGATGTCGACTTTCTCCCAGCTCTCACGCCACTCGTGCGAGTACCGCTTCTTGATGGTCATGTCCTTGATGGTCAAACCGTAGCCGTGGACCTTGGCGTAGTTCTTTTTGTTGGCGATCGACGACCGCTCAACAGACCACTCCTGTGGCGACTTCCATTTAAGCACGCCGCCGCCAACGTTCGCGGCAAGGATGATCACCACCTTGGGCGAGGGGTTTCTGAAATGCGGAATAAATGGCACGTTGGTGAAGAGCGAAAGAAACACCAACGTCAACATCACAAGGACGATCTTCTTGTGTCGGGTGATGGTGCTCACCACGGGGCGGGTATCGAACGCGCTGGTGGGCCGGTACGGCTTGAACGTCTTGTCGTACTCATCGCCGTTGTGGCCCTTGGAGTAAGGTAGAGAATATCTCTCACTCATGGAAAGGTAATGTTGGTAGTGCTGGTGGTGCTGATGCTGTTGGTGCTGGTGCTGTTGGTGCTGGTGCTGTTGGTGCTGCCCTTATGCTAACTTTGCTGGAAAGAAACAGAGATTTCGCTGGGATTCTATTTTGTTGTGTTCACCCATTTTTTCTTCCATGCTGGATTTCCATTGTTCAACACGCGATGTGCGAGAAAGAGAGAAAGACACACATACACACAGACTCCTAGCCTACTTTAGTGGCAACAAGTTCTGTTCCAAACACTGTTGTCGGCAGAGCGGGCACTCCGGATGCTCTCTTATCCAGTCCACTATGCAGTCCCAGCAGAACATGTGCCCGCAGTTGGCGGCAGCCGGGTTCACCATGGGCGAGAGGCACAACATGCAATTTCGCGACTGCTCGGGGATATACGGCAACTGGTGGGCGTCGGCAAGGTCCACTATCAAGCTCGTATCGTAGTGTTCGCTTATGTGGCTTAATTGGATGATGGACTCGATGCGGTCCGATTCCTGTTGCTCCGCTGTCTTGGGCTCCTTAGTCGTGGTGCTCTGCAAGCTGATCAACCCCTTCACAACAAACTGAAGCACAATGATACCGCCAAGCAACGAGTAGTTGCCGTTCTGCATCTTTTCAGGCTCTTTGTGGTGACCAAAAGCGTACCGCAATCCAAAGATACGCTTGGAGAGCGAGTAGAACCCGCCCGTGAAGTAAAACGCGGCAATGTGCAAGTTCATGAACGTGTCTAAGATAGAGGTGTAGTTGGACGAAAGCCACGACCCTTGCTTGTCCTCGTCGTTTTTGAACCATTTGAGGACCTTTTTCACGAGGTATGGTACCAAGGCGTACGACAAGATGAACCCCACGCGCGGCAACAAGCGGGGAAGTCGTGTGCCCATACGATTCACGTAAAGCAAGTCCACGTACTCCTCACCGAGTGTGCGCGCGCCAAGCAAGGTGGTGAGCGATAAGTACAATGCCTTGGCCAACACGATGATCTCCTGTGGATACGTGTTGATGAAGCGCTGGCCCTTGAAGATCTGAACAAACTCCTGGATCTGGGTGCGCAAGGACGACTCGAAGTAGACGTCCTTCTGGTGGGCGCGGACTGGGAAAAAGAAGTGGAGTTAGTAACCAGCTGCTACTGTAGTTGTGCTAGTGGTACACATACCTATGGTTGCCGCATCGGCAAAGGGCAAGCGTCGCTCAGGCATTGCTGGGTCAAGGTTGATACATGCCGAGGTCCAACCTTTTTTTCTTTTTGCGGAGAGGAAATAAAAGCGTGTGGTGGGAGGCGAGAGTGTGTCATAAAAGCAGTGTCGCAAAAGTGGATGTTGCGATAATTATGTCCACCATGGTTATACCAGTACGGGTGGGATAATGGGGGTGCCCACACATGTGCTCTTTCTTATGTACATATACTTTAACTAAACAAAAGAATACAGGTAAACTGAGTGATCAAGAAGGAAAGAAAGGGGACGTTGTGGATATGGTGGGATATGTGTATCTGCTTCTGCTTGTGCCTCTGCTTCTGCGCTTATTCTAACTTGGCGAGCACGGACTCCAATGCCTTGCCAAAGTCCAAGTTGGGGTCCTCCCAGTTGATGGTACCGGCGGCTACCTTGGGCTCCTCCTTCTTGTTCAACTTGGCGTACTCGGCCTTGGCCTGCTTGATCAACTTCTCCTGCTGGGCCCACTTCTTGGCGGCGGCCTCGCTCTCGTGCTCGGACTCCAAGGAGTATCTGTGATAGGCGCCGTATACAATACCCAAACCCAAGGCGGAGTATCTTAACACATTGAAGTTGGACATAGCGGTGGTTCTATACTTGTGGTGGTGTCGCTGGATGTGTGCTTGCTAACAAAATTTTCTCTCTCTTGTTTCGGCTGTCTCTTTTTTTCAGTGTACCTTTTCTCTCCTGGGCGACTCGCACTGTGATTGGAAGATTGTCACGTGATTTAGTAGTAGCTGTCTCTTAGTAAAAGCTCCACCACCACGAAGGCGCAGTGGGAGACAGGGAAAGAAAGGACGAGAAAAATCAACAAGAGGTGGAAGAGTACAGGAAAGGGAAGCAGAAACAGCGAGAAGGAAAAAAAATGATAACACGAAGAGCATTTGGCTGGGTTGTGCTCGTCATACTACTATCCATGATCTTGTCGCACTTTACCAGGAGAAGCATACCTATTGGCAAGACCGTGTTGCGGTCCTCGGCATGCGCTTCGGTGCGCTCGTTTGGTTTCACGTCGTCATCGCGGGGAAGCTCCCAAGGCAACAGCAATAGCAACAGCCAGGGCAGCTCCCATGGCCACAGCCACGACAAGTCACATACGGAGGCGCAGCAGCAACAGGTCACGGCGCCAACCCCGCCCACTGCAGCGGCGTCATTAAACTACGACAGTGCATTAACCACGGTATCCAACTACAAAATCGCGGTGGCGTACCAGCCCAAGGACCGCGAAGAGTCCAACATGTTTGTCAAGAAGAAGCCGAGCCCGGCCTTACAGTCGCCTAGCGGCGAGGACAACTTGTTTGTGAGCACCAGCATCGACGGGTATGTGGCCGTGGGCGTGGCCGATGGTGTGGGCGGGTGGAGCGAGGCCGGCTACGACTCATCAGCCATCTCGCGCGAGATGTGTGCGTCTATGCGTCGCCAGTTCCGACCCGACGTGGCGCCCAAGGAGTTGTTGAGCAGCGCATTCAAGGAGATCAGCGTGTCGCCCAAGGTGGAGATTGGCGGCACCACAGCGTGTCTCGGCATACTCTCGCCGCAAAGGCAGTTGCGAGTAGCAAACCTCGGCGACTCGTGGTGTGGGGTGTTTCGCGACTACAAGCTTGTGAAGGAGACCAACTTTCAGACGCACAACTTCAACACACCGTACCAGTTAGCCAAGATCCCCCAGCACATTGTCAAGCAAGCTGAAATGCAGGGCCGGCGCTACATCATCGACTCGCCTGACATGGCCGATGAGTATGTGTGGGACCTCGAGAAGGGCGACGTGGTGATGTTTGCCACCGATGGCGTCACCGACAATGTAGTGCCGCAGGACATTGAGGTATTTTTGCGCGACCAGGAGGGCGTGGCGTTGGATCGCGTGGCCGCAAAGTTTGTGCAGGAGGTGGTCAAAGTGTCGAAGGACTCGAACTTTCCCTCGGCGTTTGCCCAGGAGCTAAGTCGCTTAACAGGGCAAAAGTACCTCGGTGGGAAGGAGGACGACATCACCGTGGTGCTTGTAAAGGTCGAATAGAGTTTATAGAGCGTAATAAAAAAAGGAGGCCAAAAAAGAAAAAGAATGAGGTAATATATGAAAAGCAAACGCAAGACAGACACAACAGTACAACTGCTAGATCAGCACCACTACGTATACAACACATATATAGTACATCCGCTTTACGTTTTTCCATGAGCCGATCCACGACGCCGCGGAAACCGGCGCAGCCGCACATCAGTACTCCTCCGCGCAAGATCAACCAGATTGCGTTTCTGGACAACAACGGGTTCAGCCTCGCTGACACGCAGGTGGACTCGGCTCTGACCATCACACGGTCACACTGGAAGCCACACGCGGTCCGGTGCAAGCTCTGCCATACTCCGTTGAACGTCAAGAACGGGATCGTTAACTGCCGCCGGTGCGGCGACCTCTTTTGCAACGACCATACTCACTATAAGGTGCGGTTGCGCAACCCCGTGGGCAAGGAACTCCTCCCGCAGTACGACAGTATTGGCACATGGAGCCGGTGCTGCGAGGTATGTTTCTTTGACAAACCCAGCCTGCAAACTAGCGCCAACACGCGCGACTGGACTGTGGAGTTTAAACGGCTCCGACAGGATACGGTTGACACGCAGGCGTTGGAGCGTACGCGCGTGCAACGCAACTTTATTAAGTTGGCCAACATACTAGGGGAACAGAACGTTACGGTTGGCGCCCCGCGGTTTCTGTGGTTCCGCAGGCCGAACCAGGAGATTGTCAGCTGGCAGTCAAACACGCCCAACTGCTCGATCTGCTTTGTCGAGTTTAGCTTGTTGGTGCGGCGCCACCACTGCCGGCTCTGCGGGACCGTGGTGTGCGATGACCCCGACGGCGTGCGCAAAAGTTGCTCGATAAACGTGCCGTTGGGGGCGTTGCTCGAGAAGTTGCCCCAGTTGAACTATGCCGCCAATGTAAGACGTTACTTTGACGAGCTTGTGGCCCTGCACAACTTGCGGTTCCGATGCTGCGTTAACTGCAAGAACGCGCTCCTCCACGACTGGCGACGCGTCTCCAAGACCAGCAGCGACGTGTTTGTGGCGTATGAGTCGATGTTGTTGCAGAAACGTCAGATTGAGACCTTGCTCCCGGATTTTGAAGCGTTGATACAGCAACAGGGACGGGGACAGCGGGGAGAGAGGATTCACAGTGACATTTCTATCAACCGAGCACGGATACGGCTCATGGGCAAACTCAAGGACTTTGAAGGGGAACTCCGTGGGTTCCGCCGCCGCTTCTTTGACGAAAAATTGCATATCGTGCCCGCGCAGGCCGAGTACGAAAGATTTGCTATCAACGTGTACCAGCGCATGACGGTTTTCCTCCAAGATAACTTGCTCCGATGCAAGCAGGCAAGCGACACGTACAAGGATATTGAGCGGGCGTGGCAGCAGCAGCAGCAGCTGGAGATGCCGCTGCCGCGGTTGACCAAGAAACAGATTCGCGAGATGCGCGAGCAGTTGATGGTGATGAACGAACAAAAGTTTCTCGTGGAAAACCTCATTGAGGAGTACACCAAGGCGCGGCGGTTCGACGAGTTGGACGCGTTGATCAGCAACAAGAGAGAGCTACAGGAGACTATAGACCATTTGGAAACGGAGCTCGGCGAGCATGCATTCTAGGCAGTGCTATAGAGGGAGGCGGACGGTTTTTGATGGGGGTTCTTGTGGTGGTCGTTGTGGTCGTCGGCAGACACTGTTTCTCTAGTGACAGTGTGGCGGAACGAGTCCGAAGACTGCAAGGACGAGTCCGGCTGCGTCTCAAGGCGGCTCTCCTCGTCGGGTACCTTATCCTCGGCATTGATCCACTTTTTAAAAAAGTCGACCAAGACGTTGGCCGTCATCACCTGCTCGGCCTGGTACAACACTAATGGCACAAGCAAGATACCGAGCTTGGGGTTGTCGGAGCCGTACTGCGACGACACAAGCGACACGCCGAGCGCGGCCGTCTTGGCGGGGCCGCAGAGCATCACGGCCACGGCATCCTTGCGGTTGTAGTAAAAGGGCCGAAAGAACCAGTAGAGCGCGCGGTATGTCCTGGTGGACTCCTCCGTGGGCTCTTCCCACAAGTACCTGCGCACAAACCAGGGTCGTGCGTAGAAGAAGGTGAGCGCCGTAAAGAACAAGTAGATGCCAATGTTGAAAAACACGAGAAACACAATTGACACATGCGACACGCTGGTGAACGCGTGCTGGGCAAACGCTGTAGAGAACGATTGAAACATGATGAGCAAGAGCATGAACGAGCCGACCTTGCCCAACCTCAACGTGGTGACGCACCACTTGGTCTGCTTCGGAAAAATGTTTTGCACCACCTGTCCCACAAACAACGGCACAAACACCGAGCATCCCAACTGCTTCATCACCTGCGCGTACAAGTGCTGTATGGTGTCGTCACCGTCAGGCAGGTGAGTGGGGTTGCCAAAGTCCCACGTACCGGAGAGGTACATCTGCACAAGGGCCGGGGTGATGAACGCGCCCAAGACGTTGCCGATAAACACTTCGCAGGTGGTGAGGATATCGTTGCCGCCGGCCTTCTTGGTCATGACCACGTTGGAAGCCACGGTGGTGGGACACGCGTGGGTCACAATGAGCCCCACTAAGACCCAGTCGTCGATGGCGCCGTTGTGTGCTGCTTTGATACCAGTGACGATGCCAAAGATGATGGACGAAGTCACGAGGAACGACATGGACAAAACGGTAAAGTGGGCGCGCCAGTTGGCAATATTAACGAGTAAAGTCTTGGTGGACATGGACAAACCCGATATTAGGAAGATGACGGCCACGGCGCCGTAGCCAATGGAGTACTCAGCGCGGATCATACCACCCTGCTTGGCAAACTGGGGGAACTTGTACGCGAGGCCCACAAAAACACCCAACAAGCAGAAAAACCACTGGGATACGAGGAACGAGAGCACAGCCCTGGGCCATTTGTAGAATCGTGTCTCTTTGAATGTGTCAAGGGACATACTTAATTGGTGGTGGTGAAGAGAGAGCAAACAGGTATGCTTGACATGTATTCATGGTTGCGGCGAAAATATATAACGATGAAACTTTCTTTTTTTCTCCTGCTTCTATCACAGGCACGATTGAGAGAGTGTTATCTCGGAAGGGCTTTACTATGAGTCCATCTGTGTGCTCGGCCCGGGATCACCACTTTTTGTCTTTGCTGGTTACGCTTTTTCTGTTGTCTCTCCCTGTTGATTTTTCTTCTTCTCGCGTGTTGTGACGCAATAGGATAAATTGTGTCACGGAGCAGAGTGCAACAGCCACACTTGGGACAAGCGGATTCAACAGGCAAAAGAAGACGGGACTACCGATTCTTTGGAACAACAAACAATGTGTGGTATGTAAGAATGGAGAAGGAGACGGGTGGCGGCGGGTGGCGGCGGGTGGCAGCGGGTGGCTCAATAGTGACGAAATCATCCGAGGGAATACAATTTAGAAAAGAATTAGACAGAAAATTGAGGAAATGCGATAAGCAACGAGGAAGCCATACTCTACGAGGGACAAGAGTTAGCCAGTTCTGGCTATTTAGGTCATGCTGCACCGTGGCCAGAGTACCGTAATATCCCACACAGCCGTGTTTCTTCTTTGTCCATTTTCGTGTGTCGCAAGACCATTTGCGACACACTGTATCAGATGCAATTTCCTATTTCGGCTAAATGTAAACACCAACCAAACAATTGTCAAATAACATCTACAATGCGAACAAAGGGGGAAGTGAGAAAAAAAGATGATCCAGAAGGTAGAAGCAAAGCCCTAGCATAGAAAACTGTCGGTGGTTCTGCCCTTACCCCGTTTACTCCATACTACTCCACTTGCAGGCAGACGTGCTTGTACCTTCCAAGCTGAAATCCATAGCAACCAAAGAACCAACGGGCAAACCAAAA
This sequence comes from Zhuliangozyma boniae, assembly GCA_002094185.1. Classification (NCBI taxonomy): domain Eukaryota; kingdom Fungi; phylum Ascomycota; class Pichiomycetes; order Serinales; family Debaryomycetaceae; genus Zhuliangozyma; species Zhuliangozyma boniae. The sequence continues at coordinate 198,537 of MXQC01000005.1, forward strand.
AACAACAACCACAATAAGTAGCAGCCCTTGAACAGCCTCTGAAAAGCTTTCATCTCCCAATGCGAGTTTCCAGCCCCGAAAAAGAGTCGACCGAGTTTGTCAACAGTTTCTGGGGCCAGTCGCCCGAGACCGGGTTTCATATCATCCAGACTCGCATCAAAGACTCGTTGTCCACCTTGGCCGAGTTGATTGCCTTTTACAACGAAAAGACGGGCCTCGAAAAGGAGTACGTCAAGCGGTTAGAGCGGTTGCAGGCGAAGTTCCCCGTGGGCACGCACGAGACGGGCACTGCCAAAAAGTCTTTGGACAAGTTGGCGGCCGAGAACCAGGCGATGATCGGCTACACCCACAAGTTCATCAAGACAGTGGCGCGCACCAACCTTGACAAGTTGAAGATGTTCCGCGAGTTCTACGCGAAAAAAGCAGGCAAGTTGGAGCATCACATGCACAAGGTGTTGGTACGGCGCCAGGAGGCGGCGCGCGAGTTGCACACGTACAAGACACGGTATCAGGTTGAGTGCCACCAGAGCAAGGCGCTCCGGCTACTGTTGCAGACGACGTGGGGAAAGGAATTAGACAAGAACCAGACCAAGTACAACAAGCTCAGCTCGCAGCTCACGACTACACGTGCGTCGTACCTCCTGGCCGTGGCCAACTTCAAGGAGATCAACGACATCTACAAGCGAGACTGGTCAATCTCGCTCCACGACTTTTTCAAGCTCGAGTTGGAACGGCTCCTGGTGATCAAAGTGAACTGCTTTGACTACTGCAACACCATTGCCACTCTCTGTGTCGACAATGACGGCGCCGTAGACTTGGCCCGCAGTGCGTTTGCCCAAATCCAGCCACCCGTGGACCTCCAGGAGTTTGCCGACAACTACGGCACAGGCAACAAAATCTACAACGACCCCGAGTTTGTGGACTACATGACGGGGTGTGAAGAGCCGGTGCTCGGATATACCACGTCGAAGCTGGCGAATCCGGACCCGGCGCCAGTGTTGGCCAGGAGCTACTCGACATATTCCAGTGCTACCCTGCGGGCACCCACTGCAAAGGAGCTCCCACCGATAACAGCGAACGGCAATGGCCATGGGATCCGTAATGGAAATGGTACTGCTCCTATCACTCCCTTGTCCTCGCCCACACGAAAGGCACCAATGGCACATGTTGTGTCCTCTGTAGCCACACCAATGATAACGGCAGCCACTGTGCCTGCGGCTACCACCACCGCCACCAATACCGCCACCAAAAAATTCCCACTATCCTCTACGGCCGACCTACTAGAAAAGATGTCGCACAAGACCCAGTCATCCACCTCTGACGACGTGTTCTCTGACCGCGGGTCTAGTAACACCGGGTCCAACTACTCGTCGGAGCGCAACTGGGCATCGCCGCGGCGGAAGGAGCAGCAGTTGCGGCAGGTGCAGAACGAAATCACTCGCCGGGCCACTAACGAGTTTGCGCACGTGCCCAAGTTGCCACAGCCGCAGAAGCATGAGCAGGAGCACGTGCCGGTGATGAAGGACTTTTCTATTGACTTTATCGCCAAAGCGCTCGAGGACTTGAACGCGGGCGGCGACGGCGACGTGAACCAGTTCCGGCGGTCGGTGCGAGCACACACGGCGCACAACACACCCACACGACCCAAGTCCGACTATGTGGATGACCACCAGGAGGTGGCCCAGCGCTACAACTCGATCATGTTCCACGCGCCCGGGAAGCCGCGGCCCAAGTCGATGGATTTTTCTACAAAGTCGACGCGCACGTACACGAACTTGAATGCCATGACGGAGCCGGCGAGGAGCGAAAAACAACCACAGGGACTAGCCAGAAGAACCCCCGTCAATCTCAAGCCGTACGTAGGCAAGGCGCAGGCGCGGTACTCGTTCAAGCCGCAGAACGAAGGCGAACTCTTTTTCCGTAAGAACTGGCTCATGTACGTTATCCACAAGCAAGAGGACAACTGGTTTGTGTGCGAGCTCGGGCCCAACTGTGGCGTGGAGTACGAGGGAATGATAGGGTTGGTCCCAGGTAACTATCTTACAGAAGGTGACGACACGTTGTTTTGAGAAAAGTGGTTGTGGCGCTCAAGTAGTAAATAGTCAAACAACAGAGACCAATTCCCCCCTTTTATCTTCAGTGCCTCCAAAAAAATCAACACCCCGAACCAGTGCACATCAAAACTGGTACCTACTGATCGCCATGTCAACACTTGGAAAGCCGGTAGTCAAGCAGCCGTACTCCATCACCAACTTGCCACCGTTGGTCATTGGCGGCGCCGTATTCAACACCCAGTACTGCGACGACCCATATACGTTGCCGGTGCCTGAATTGATCGAGCGGGCGTTTTCCAAGGGCATCAACGCACTCGACACGTCTCCGTACTACGGGCCCTCGGAGGAGATTATCGGAAAGGCGCTCCAGTCCATTAAATACAAGCGTGAGGATTACTACATCTGCACCAAGGCGGGCCGTGTGAAATTGGACGAGTTTGACTACTCGCGTGCCTGTGTGCGTGCCAGCGTGGAGCGGTCGTTGCGCCGGTTGCGCACCGACTACCTCGACTTGGTGTACATGCACGACATTGAGTTTGTGGAGGAGAAGCAGATCTTGGACGCACTCGAGGAGTTGCGGCTGCTCCGGGCAGAGGGGTTAATTAGGAGCTACGGGATCTCGGGGTACCCCATCGAGTTCTTGTATCGCATCGCACGCCAGGCGCACGACGGGGGTCACCCAGTGGATGCAGTACTCTCTTACTGCAATGGGTGCATCCAGAACACGTTGGCGTTTGACTATATCGCCAAGTTCAAATCTGCTGGAGTCAAGTTGGTACTCAACGGGTCGATCCTTTCCATGTCGATGCTCACGTCGGGCGCCACGCACGGCTTCCACCCGGCACCGAAGGCATTGAAGGACGCCGTGCACGGTGCCGCGCAGGATTTGCTTAGAGAGGACGGTGTGGAGTTGGCGGAGTTGGCTACGCGGTTTGCTGTGCGTGAGTGGTTGGTAAAACACCGCGCGCCCATTGTGTTGGGGGTGTCGAGTTTGGCGGAATTGGACACGGCAATCGAGTGCTATTGGGACGTTGTCAACGACAAGAAGGGGGTGAACGAGCAAGATGCAATGTTGGTGGAGAAATTCCAGCGTGCGCTTGGTGACCATATGGGCGAGACATGGCCTAGCGGCAAACACTAGGGAAGGCAGATGTATATCAGAATGTAAATAAGTGAGCCATAAAAAGCGGAGGCGACAGAGAGAAGCCGACAAAAGACATCAAATACTGGCTCTGGAGGAAAGCATCAAACGCGTCACTTTTTTCTTTCCAACAACAGAGCAGGAAAACAACAAAACGGCAGAACAGCAAAGCACTACCGCAATACACCACCGCAACACAGCGCCACGACACAATGCCACCAAAAAGACCGGCCACGAGGGAGCTGACAGATGAGGTTGCCATAGAGCTTGATGGCAAAAAACGCGTCACTGTGCGCAGCTTCAAGGGCATCAACTTGGTGGATATTAGAGAGTATTTCACGGACGCGCTGGGGGAAAAGAGACCAACCAAAAAGGGAATCTCGTTGACAGAGGACCAGTGGTACAGCTTGTTGGACACCACGAATAAGATTCAGAACGCGTTGGACATGTTGAACGGCGGCGAGAGAAAGAGGAAGAGGGTGGAGGTGGCGGCAAAAACCCCGGCCTTGGCTGGCGCCACCAAACCCGAGGCAAAAAAAGACAGCTCCGCAGGGAGTGAGGGGGAATGAGGGCAGAGGGGGTAGACAAATACATATGACACACGAAGCAATATAGCAACATACCGATGGAACACATACATGTCATGTGGCTATATCTCTGTTCTACTTTTTTTGGCTGGGCGTAAAGAGCCTGGCCCTAAAGCGAGAGGAAAAGCACATTCTTGAACCGCGCGACTTGTGCCCTTTGCCTCCCGATTTCAGCTAGCGCTGATTCGCACTCTGCTGCTATCACTATTGCTGCCTAATTATTTTTTTCGTTCTATTTGAAGTTACTGACAGGCAACTATTCGAGTGATCCCCCTTTTGTTGCTACACTGATTCTATCTCACCACCACCACTAGCAGCACCACCGCTAGCACAATGCTGAAGCTCACGCGCCAGGGGTCACAGCCCCACGCCACGTATGCCAGCATTAACGACGTCCAAGATACAAGCAACGAATCAGATGGATCCCTTGGCGAGACATCGAGCAAGTTGAACGACCACCGCCGGCGCGAGAACAGCCGCAGCGCCAAAAAGACCAGGCCGGCTGTGCATGTTAGCAGCGAGTCATTGGATATCAACCCCAGTGCGTACTATGATCACCGCAACCAGACCGACTTGGCGCACTTGCACTCTTCGCCCGCGCGGTCGCGGCGCCGGTCAACACAGCACTACGGCAACAGCAGCCGGTTGTTCAAGAAACACCCCACCGAGCCGAGCTTGCCGTTGACGAACCGTAACTTACAGACGCTACTCGAGCGGTCATCGCATGGCACCGACGACGCCATGTCGCCCACAGCTGTAGCCGTGGACATGGACCGCTTTGCCCACGAGCAGCGCAATTTGACCCAGCCGTACTACGGTGGAGAGAACACAGGAGCAGGCACCGGTTCTGGTACCGGGATGGGTACGGATACGGGGCCGCATGTGCCCATGGGCACCAGTCCCTCTGGCGAGCACGACTACTACGACGGCACGGGGTCCATCAACTCGATGGAGTTTGGCGAGTCCAACCCGTCGTCGGAACACTCGAGCGACTCCACATCCCTTGACGACGTGTGTTTCCCGGACTACTACGACCACACAAAGGAGGACGAGGAGCGGCTCGCACAGTGGCCAGACTTGCGGGTGTTGGAGGAGTTTATCAAAGAAGAGCTTGCCGAGGCCGAGGTGAGCGAGCTTGAGCACGTCAACTTCCACAAGGACGTGATACATCACGAGCACGAGTCGGTGCCGGACCGCGCGAACGAGCACACACCCTTGATTGAGAACTATCAGGAGAACGAGGTGCGGTCGTTGGATTCGTTGCACGACTCGTTCCGGGTGCGGCCTACGCCCATCCAGCCGTGGGACCGCAAGAGGGAGACCATGCCCACGATCTTGAAAAAAATGTCATTCAAGAGTAGAATCGGCCCACGCACAGCGCCAGTGGATGGAGAGGTGTGCAGGTACACTTACTTTCGTGAGGGGTTGGAGACTACCGTGCACTCGCCGTCCTTGAGCGGGTTGGCGCTAAGCGAGCTTCCCGATAAGAGGCGAAAGAGGAAACGCGAAAGAGGGGGCAAGACCGGGGAAAAGGGAACAAACGCTGATGTGGATGCTGGAGACACCGAAGACGATGGTGACGATGGCAATGATAACAATGGCAATGGCGGCAATGACGCTGCCGAAACGACGCTACACGAGAAATTACAGCTACTCTTCCAGCCCAGCTACTACAGTCCCAGCTTGTCGACAGCACCATCGTCCACTAGCGTGGGCCATGTGAAGCACAACTCGCTCTCATCAGCGCACCTCAATTTGGGCGGTCCCAGCGTGCACATGCTCAACAGCAGCACCGCCAACTTAAAGTCATCGCGCGGCACCGAGACGCCCATGCCCGGAACAGCTGTGGGGTCTGTGCAGGGCAGCGCCGACCGCACCGAGCCGTTCTGGCTCGATATATTGGACCCCACCGAGGAGGAAATGAAGGTGCTTTCCAAGACGTTTGGCATCCACCCGTTGACCACCGAGGATATCTTTTTGGGTGAGGCGCGCGAGAAGGTGGAGCTCTTCAAGACGTACTACTTTATCTGCTTTACCTCGTTTGACGTGGTATACGAAAGGCGCAAGCAGCGCGCCAAGGAGGCGGAGAAGAAGCTCAGCAAGTTGCAGGAAATGTATGATAATGCCAGCGACGACAATCACAGCGTGTTCGGATCGGCCGAGCGCAAATCGCGGATCTGGCGTGCCATGGCGGCGATATTTGGCAAACGCGAGAAGCGGCGCGCGCCGTCGATCGACGTTCCCGCGGCCACCACCTCGGTCAAGTCGCGGGGAAAGAAGATTAGGGCGGGCGAGTTGAGCCCGTTGAACATGTACATCATTGTGTTCCAGAACGCGGTGATTACATTCCACTTTTCGCCCACGCCGCACCCCATCAATGTGCGGCGACGAGCGCGGATGTTGAAGGACTTTTTGACGGTGACGTCGGACTGGATCTGCTACGCGTTGATAGACGACGTGACGGACTCGTTTGCGCCAATGATCGAGTCCATTGAGACAGAAGTGAACTCGATTGAGGATGCCATATTGAAGATGCACTCGGGTGATCCTGATTCGGACGATGAGTCGGAGTCAGATAGTGATACCGAGCAAAAGACGGAGAAGAACGTGTTTGTGTGGCGGAAGAGGTCTAGGTCAACAGTGGACTATAATGTGCGGCTCGGTTCGGGAGCCGGGGCAGGAACCGGTGCAAGAACGGGGACTGGCTTCAGTGGCAGGGCCGTGACCCGCGCGGCCAAGTCGCAGCCGCTGAGCACGTCCAAGACGTCGAGCACGCACTCGTCGCGGATCCTTGGGTGGAAGCGCAAGGGAGATATGTTGCGGCGCATCGGCGAGTGCCGCAAGCGGGTAATGTCGGTGTTACGGTTGCTTGGCTCCAAGGCAGACGTGATCAAGGGGTTGAACAAGCGGTTCAACGAGTTCGAGGGCAACAAGTCAGAGATCGGAATGTACCTCGGGGATATCCAAGACCACATAGTGACTATGGTGCAGGCGTTGAACCACTTTGAGAAATTGTTGGCGCGGTTCCATTCCAACTACTTGGCGCAGATCAACATCGACATGACCAAGGTGAACAACGACACCAACGACGTGTTGGGCAAGATCACCATTCTCGGTACGATTGTGTTGCCGATCAACGTGGTGACGGGTCTCTGGGGGATGAACTGCTTGGTCCCAGGCCAGGACTATGACGGATTGGCGTGGTTCTGGGGTATTGTGAGCGCCATGGCGTTGTTCAGCATGCTCGCATTCCACTACGCCAGAAGAGTGACGGGGTTATAAGGTCGTGCAAGTGACCAGAGGGGCTGAAAAGAACGAGGAAATGGCGTAGCCGAGGATGGTCTTTTTTTCTCAGTACACGTAATTCTTGCCACTAAATTTCATTTCACGAAAAAGCAGCACAGGAGCTACATTCGTCAACAAGTTAACTCTCTGCCCCCCTTGTCTTGCCCATTATGAGTCTTCAAATGCAATTGGTGTTTATCACCATGGTTGTCCAGATGATTACGTTGTTGGTGTTGGTGCTGCCCTTGCCGCACGTTATGAGAAAGAGGATTGTCGACGTGACGTGGGTGTTACAGAAGTCGCAGAACTTCCGGGTGTTTATTGTGTTCAGCTTGGTGTTGATGACACTCCAGTTTCTCGACTGCTGGAACCGATTGGGCCGGTACCATGGCCCGGGTGACAATGTCTACTTTCAGCTGGGGGTACAGCTGTACAACTACGAGCAGTTGGCGAGCCGGTTCTATGCCCAGCGCAACTTGTACCTCAGCGGTGCCATCATGTACTTGCAATTAGCCATTGCCACGGTGGTGACGATTGTGCGCAAAATGGTGCTGAAGGAGAGCGAGTACCGCCACATGAACCAGTCCAAGAGTGATACCGAGGAGGTAGAGCAGTTGAAGCAGCAGCTCGCGTTGAAGCAGGTGGATATCGATGCATTAAAGAAACAGATTGTCGGCGTGCAAAAGGCGTATGATGAGTTGACCCCCGCGGGCGCTAAGGGCAAGAATGAGTAAGAGCAAGAGTGGATGTGTCAAAAGAAGGGCGCTGAACGAGCCAAATGGAAAGCCTTGAATGTGCCAAATGGGATGTACTAAGTTGTATTTAATTCTTTTTTTTTTACACAGATTGTTTTCTCTGCGATCCTCTTCACTCACAAGTGGCTGCTGTAGCTTCCAGTGACGGCGTTGCTGTATGTCGGCACCTCGCTGTCGCTCTCGTCGTAGATAGACGCAAACTTGAGGCCCTGGGTCTCGAATTTGAGCTGCACGCCCGACGCGTGCTCGGACGCCAAACCGTTGGTCATGAACCGCGCAATCAACTTTTCGCTGCGCGTGGCCGAGTCCAATACCAACGGCGCGTGATACCGCCAGGTGATTCTGTTCTTTTCCTTGTTGAACGCGCCCTGCGGCTTGGACGACGCCGACAGTGCTTGGACATCTGTGTTGAGCGCCACCGACACGATAAAGTTTTCCAACACCAAACGCGACACGTGACTGTTGAGCGCGATGCTCACCATCAAGCTCGACTGGTGAGGCTCGTGCTTCCAGATCTGCTGTACCGTCACCGGCACCTGCGTGTCGTCAAGTCTATAGAGGTACTTGAACCCACCGAGCGTCTTGGAGGCGATGGCACTGGGGTCAACAGTGTACGCGTGGGCGCCTGTCTCGTGCATGAATGTCTTATTGACAATGATCTTGTCGTAGTCGCGCGGGATGGTGACGGGGATGGGCGCGGTGGCTTCGCCATGGTAGTTGAACGCAACTTCGCCTACGACCTGCGACTTGACCAACTTGCCATCTTTGAAGCTAGCGTTGATGACTTCGGCCACGGAGGCGCTCAAGCCGCGGTCGGCGTCGTTGAACGTGTGATGCTTGAACAACTCGTTCTTCAACAACGAGTGACCTGTATCCTGGCTGGTTAGCGGCTTGAACGACGAGCCCGTGTACGAGGGGGCAATGAACGACGAGCCCGTGTACGAGGGGGCAATGAACGAGTCGCGGGCCGCGGGCAAGTTGTGGAACATCTGCGAGGTCACGCGGTGCCTCTCATCAGAGTGGGTCACCTTGCGAGATGGCGGCGGAGGCGGAGCTCTTGCAGTGGTCAGGTAGCCAGCCAAGGGAGCAGGCTGGGCTGAGTTCGCCAGCACAGAGGCAGGCAACTGTTCCTGCAACTGTTCTTTTTCTTGTTCAAGCCCCCTCTGGAGCTCCCTCTCGGGCACCTGTTCAAACCCGTTCTGCTCGCTGCGGGGCGTGGCCGCAATCGGTTTCTGGTCGTCGCCGGCCTCAAACGAATATTTTCCGTCGCTGCTCTGGCGGGACCTGGGCACCAACGACGAGGATGCAGCCTGGACCTCCTTGAACGCGCCGGGGACCAGCACGGCATTGTTGGCGATTATGGGTGGCGGAGGGAACTGCACTGGCGAGAGGTGCTGGCTCTCACCGGCGCCATCCAACTCGTGGCGCTGCAACAACGAGCTGCGGCGAGGAGCTGCCTCATCTTCGTCGTCGGACGACTCGTCCGAGTCCTGGTACTTTACCACGTTGGGCGAGTCCACTGCAGGGAGGTGCCGGTCAGGAGGCAGAGGCGTGTGGCTGACCTGTGGGGGCTGGGGAAGCTGCCGAGAATGGGCAGGCTCAACAGGTTGGGCAGGTTGGGAAACCTGGGTGACTTGTGTGGGCTGTGTGGGCTGCGTGGGCTGAAGGGGCTGTTGCAACTGGTAGGACGACTCTGCAGAAGCAAACGCTGGCACCGCTGGCTGGGCAGGAGGCTCAAACACATTCTCCTGCGGCTGCTCCACAGTGGATGCAGCATGGCTTGGCGCATGGGAAGGAGTTTCCTGCTGTTGCTGTTGCTGTTGCTGTTGCTGTTGCTGCTGGGGAACTGATCTTCTCGTCGAATTGCGCGACAAGTCAGACGACGCTATGGTAGCGGTGCGCTGGGGCAAGTGCGACAACGCTTCAGTGTCAACAGACGCATTCTCAGGGATGGTGTCGCCACCTGCAAACGTGTCCTTCTTCTTCTTTCTCCCAAAGATGGAGCCTACGCGAGACTTCAACTTCGATGGCCTCTTATAGGTGGAGGCGGCGCTTTCCTTGTCGTGCTTCCCAAAAGAGCTCAACCGCTTAGACTTGTGCGAGGCAGCATCTGAATGCTGTGCCACCGCACCGGCGGAAGAAGAGGTAGAAACACGGGCTGGTACCGCATTTTCTGGTGTTGCTGCAGTACCGCCCTGGAACTGGGTGTCCAACAAGTACTGCAACTGGTTCTTCATCTCAGCATCCAACTTGAAGCTCCCAAGAAGGTAGTTTGTAGAATTCTCGTTATTCTTCAAGTCCTTGGAAACCTTAGCGTTCTGGGCCAGGAAGAAGTTGAACACTACATCAAACAACAACTGGGTCTCGACTTTTTTAAAATCCTCGAGATTCTGGAACGCCTGCGGTGCCTTGTAATTCCACTGCATCTCGGCGTCTCGGTTGCCATGCTGCAACCCGGAGCTGATCTGACTCAATTCCTGGCCATTGATCACCAACTCGCTGATGCGCACGTCCTTCTCGACCAAATCGCGCAACGGGTGCACCACCTCCAGCTTGAGCGTCTTGTACACGGTGTCGTTGGTGTGCGCCTCCTGCTGCACGGCATTGAGCAAGCAGTTCCAGTTGCGCGGGAAGTTACCAAAACCGACGCTGCTGCGCTTGTTGATGCGCTCGGCCTCGGCCGCCAACTGGCGCAACGCCTGTGTGTGGTTGGCGAGCGCTGAGGAGTAATGGGTGAACCATGCGACGAGGTCCTTATTCACACCCTGCGATCCAGCGAGAATATTGGGAATAATCAACGCCGCCTGTTCCGGGGTCTTGGATGTGAGGAGGGTTGTGGGGAAAGACAATTCGTCAGACATAATGGTGGTGGTGGTACCAATAGTGGTGGTTCTTCCAATGATGCTGCTGTTGTGAACGGGGAGGGCGCTTGGCTGGCTGGCTGTTTTAGTTTGTCTGTTGTCTCCCCATTTGTCGTTTTTTGTCACTTTTTTTTCCCACTCATTGGCTACCCAAGCTGTTTTTTCGCTCACCCGTGTCTCCCGTGGAGGTAAAAGAGAGCGGAATTAAGCGGAGGAAGAAAAAGAACCAAGGTGTGGACGTGCGTCTACCAAGATTGCGCCAACAAGGCACAACAGAAACGTGCTTCATGTATGTGGGAGCGCACAATCAGTAGATGGTACAAAAAGCAGGGTGGTAGCTGAGCCAGTATGAGCCAGATCTTACCCCGGGTACGGGTTCAATGGGTATGGGGTTGTCTCAGGAGAGGATGCCAAGAAAAAGAGCAGTTCTACAGTTACGTCACGGGAATGGAGCAGGTCTCAGAATCCACTTTTCTTTTGGGTGTGATTGGTGTCCATGAAGGCAAGAAGATATACCCCCCAAAAAAGAACACAGGGATAGGACACAAGATTAACTTTTTTGGAGTGGTGGAGTGAGTGATAAGAAAAGACACATACCCCCGCACCTGCACCAGTAGCAGTAGCAGCATCAGAGGCTGCATGTTTCTCCCCGCAACCGGCAGAGAGGCCAAATGGGATGAAAGAGATAGCGGGCCAACCTGATTGTGCTGGGAACAAAAGATATGGGGTGATGCAGCCTGTTAGGATCACCATCCTCAAGCGACACCATTGTCCAGGTGGAGACCCACCTGTGACCATGCACTTCCAGGCTTTGTTGCACAATGTGACACCAGCCCGTGGCGAGTCTTTTTTTTTCTTCCACCGTTTAATATCATAGGTAAGAGGCGTAAAAGAGAGGCGGGCCAATAAGAGAAAAGCCTGCTCTAACGATCACATTGATACCACCAGTTCGCTGCCGGTACAGGCGACACCCCCCAAAAGAACAATCCTCGTAATGCCATTCGCAGTTGCTTTGTAGAAGGCGGTATTTTTTTTCTCGTTTCCCTCTTTTTGCCTGCATTCAGCAAACTTATCATATTCCTGCACAGTGCTTATCTTCGATTAGTGCTTAGGACGCTCTCATTGGCCGATGAAAACACAACAATCGCACATGTATTGCAGCCTTATCTCCTCGTAATTAGCGCAACCCCTAAGTGTAAGTGTACTCTCATGGGAGGCAGCTGTATATATATATATATATATATATATATATATATATAGGGGACCAGCCACCACCTCTCTTGGATAGGGCTCCATTTCTCTACTCCTTTCTCCCCTTCATATCCTACCTTAATATACTACCACCGTAATGTCGTCCAACTTTACAGGCACAGGAACTGGTGGTGATGTTTTCCAAGTTAACTTGAACGAGCAGTTTGATGCTGCTGACATGGTGTGGGTGGCCACGGGGGGTGCACTTGTGTGGATCATGATTCCCGGCGTGGGTCTCTTGTACTCGGGAATCTCGAGAAAGAAGCACGCGTTGTCGTTGATGTGGGCGGCCTTGATGGCGGCCTGCCTCACCACATTCCAATGGTTCTTTTGGGGTTACTCTTTGGCGTTTGCCCACGATGCGTCGGTATTTTTGGGTACGCTACAGAACTTTTGCTTGCGCAACGTGTTGGGCGCGCCCTCGATCGTCAAGACATTGCCGGACATTTTGTTTTGCTTCTACCAGGGCATGTTTGCCGCGACCACCGCCATCTTGATGGTGGGAGCAGGGTGCGAGCGCGCACGGTTGGGGCCCATGATGGTGTTTTTGTTTATCTGGTTGACGGTGGTGTACTGCCCTATTGCCAGCTGGGTGTGGGGCGCCAACGGGTGGTTGGTGAACTTGGGTGCATTGGACTTTGCCGGCGGCGGGCCTGTGCACGAGAACTCGGGGTTTGCCGCGTTAGCGTACTCATTGTGGTTGGGCAAGCGCCACGATCCCGTGGCCAACGGGAAGGTGCCCAAGTACAAGCCGCACTCGGTGTCGTCGATTGTGTTGGGCACGGTTTTCCTCTGGTTTGGGTGGTTTGGCTTTAACGGTGGGTCCACTGGTAACGCATCAATGAGATCCTGGTATGCATGCGTCAACACCAACATTGCTGCTGCCACCGGTGGGTTGACTTGGATGATTGTGGACTACTTCCGGACGGGCGGAAAGTGGTCGACCGTGGGCTTGTGCACGGGCGCCATTGCCGGGTTGGTGGGCATCACTCCCGCTGCCGGGTTTGTACCCGTTTACACGTCGATCATTTTCGGGATTGTGCCTGCGATTATCTGTAACTTTGCCGTCGACTTGAAGAATGTGCTCCAGATTGACGATGGTATGGACGTGTGGGCGTTGCACGGCGTGGGCGGGTTTGTCGGCAACTTTATGACGGGTCTTTTTGCCGCCGACTATGTGGCCATGATTGACGGAACCGAGATTGCTGGCGGGTGGATCAACCACCACTGGAAGCAATTGGGGTACCAATTGGCGGCGTCGTGCTCGGTGGCGGCGTGGTCGTTTGTGGTGACGTCGATCTTGTTGCTTGCGATGGACCGCATTCCCTGGTTGCGGATTCGGTTGCATGAGGACGAAGAGATGCTCGGCACGGATTTGGCCCAGATTGGCGAGTACGCGTACTACGACGACGACAACTCCGAGAGCAACCCCTACGTGTTGGAGCCTATCAGATCCAGCGATGCCATGAAGAAAAAGTTGGACAATGCGCTCAAGCTGGAGCAGCCCCAGCCCATTGACGGCCAGACTGCAGAGCCTTCAGTGCACGACGAGAGTGACGAATCCAAGAAGTGAGTGTGCCAATAATTTAATTCTATAAAAGTGAATAACGGAAACAGTATCGCTACGAAGTAAAAGAATGTGGTGGTGCTGTGTGGTGCTAGAAAGACTCTGTGTAGCAATAGACATCATGGGGGTACGCTTTACGGGCCACCTGGCACTGTTCCTTAATGGTGTTTGTGAATTTCGGTGGTCCACAGGAAGCCACGGCCAACGACTGGTGGTATGACGCTGTGAGATTGTCGCAGTGCTGCTTGATGATGGCGGCAATATCGGGGCGGCCATAAAAGATGTTGTAGCTGTTGCTGTGGAACGACACCAACGGAGGAAACTGGGTCTTTTCGCCCTTGTTTTCAGGAGACGATGACTGAATGGTGCTGGTACTCTTGTTTTCAATGGCACTGTAGGTGGCACTGTTGCTGCAGGTGGCTTCCATTTCGATATCTCTGCACTCCCGAGTGATATAGATGTCGACAATGATGTTTTCACGGGCAACAAGCTCGTCCAAGATATACTTGAACCACCGAATATTGTCGCGCTGCTGCACCGCCCACACGAGGCGGATGAGGGGGTCCCGGGGTCGGAAGAGGTGATCATCCGCGTCGTCGCGCCGCTTGATCTGGTTGAGCAAGTCGAGGGCCACGGGGAAGGCAAAGGCGCCGCCGGAGCCCGCGGCGAAGAACAAGCACGAGTCAAAGGAGATGAGCGGCTGGTGGGTGGCGCCATAAGGACCATGGAACATGGCCTTTAACGTTGTTGTGGATTCAAGCTTTTTCATCAACTTCTTGGTGAACCCGCGCTGTACCCGCACCAACAACTTCATCTCGCCCGATTCCGCCAACGAGGCAATAGTGAAGGGGTGGTACTGGAAGAAACTGACCTTGGACACGTTGAGGTAGATGTGCTGCCCCGCCTTCCAGTCTTTGTACTTGGGGAGGAAACGCGTGTACCACGCGTGGGTGGTATACCCAGCCTCCCGCACGGGGATGGTAACACGATATGTGCGTGCATCCAACACCTCGAAAGTGCACTTGCCCTTGGTGGGCGACTTTTTGTAGTGGACATACGCCATGACTTTCGACAACACTCTTTCAATGACCAAGCCGTGCACAGAGATCAAGACCGCGGCACGGTTGCCCGGGTTGTGGATGAATGTGAGGAACAACATCATGAACGCAAACACTCTGTGCTGGACCAAGAAAAAGTCGTAGGCCCAGGTGCGGATAAACTTGAGACTAGCCCACGTGAGAAAGAAGAAGCTGCCGTAAGCCATAAAGCCAAAGATCTGGGGCGGGATCATGATCATGATCAAGAAGTTCAAGCCGAGCCAGTACACGCATGCCATGGTGAAGTGGATGGTGATCATGACAAACATGATGCGGCCAAGCCACTTGTGGAGGAACTCGAGGCGGTCAAACTGGAGGCCTGAGATGGATGTGAGCAAGTCGTACTTCATGACGGAAAACATGAGTGTGGGCAAGCTGCCCATAGCGACCTTGGCGATGCGCTTACTGACGATGTAGAAGCGTGGCTGGTAGTCTATCTCATTGATTTCGACAAAGCAGAACACGACGTTTATGCCAAGGAAAACGATGCCGAGAACCACCAAGCTGGGTTGAAAGTAAATTCCATGGATCTGCCACCCCGATGTCCACGTATCCCACCACTTGATGAACTTGAAGTAGCGCGGGTTCTTTCGATTACGGTAGTAGCCGGGAAGCCAGTGGAATAAGAGGCCGTGGATGCCGAGCACAATCATGGTGAGGCAGAACGTGAGCCACTCGTACTTGTTGTTGCGCTCTTTTTCGACAAAATACTGGTCTTCCAAAGCGATAGCCATTGGGGAGGATGTGTATGTGGATGGGCGGACAGGGGGATGGAGAATAGAAGTGTGAGTTTTGAAATAGGCGGTTATGGTGCTAATGATATTTATCATCTTTTCATGAGCTCCTTGTGATGAGTGTCTTGGCCCTAGTGCTAGCTTATGCAGTCCATCAAATGAGGGCTACCGATTGGCGGAGATACCGCTTGGTGCAGTGCCGAGAAAAAGCGAGTTGCAAAAAAAGGAGAAGGGGAGAGTAGGAGAATTTTTTTTCTTTTTTCAGTTAATTGTTGGATAATTATATCAAGTCGGATCATATCTGATTGATCAATTCCGAGGGTATTCCATGCGCACCATATAAACCAGGAGATATCCCCAGGAGGAAAGGGCCTTTTCTTCTTGCTAGTCACCAATAAACATCATCTTCATGTTTTACATCACTTTCTTCGCCTTGCTTTCTGCTGTTCTTGTTGCTGCCGACAACTATGCGACGTACCCCAAGGTCCCCAAGACCGCGTCGATTAACGGGTTTGCAGACCCCATTATCGACTTGTTGCCCGATTGTGCCAAGGACTGTGTCAAGTTCAGTACCAAGAACACTCCCTGCCCTTACTGGGACACGGGCTGCTTCTGCGTTATGCCCCAGTGGTCCGGGATGGTCGGCAAGTGCATTGCGGAAAAATGCAAGGGCGACGACGTTGCCAGTGCCACGTTCTTGGCTACTTCTTTGTGCTCAACTGTGGGCGCCAACACTTGGATGATGCCTGGGAGTATTTCTACAATGTTGTCCACTGCAGCTGGCAACGCCAAGGAGGTCACCACTATTGAGGGCAAGACCGCGATGTCGTGGGTGACTGCTCCAGGATCCAGTGCTTCCACCGACAATAATGCCAAGGAGACGGGGGAAACAGGAACTTCCTCTGATACCGGGTCGGTTTCTGCCACCAGCGGCAGTGCCAGTTCTGCTGCGGCCACATCCGGGCCTACAAGCGACTCTGCGGCCGAGACTGCGAACGGGTCAGAAAGCGGATCTGCGTCCGAGACTGTATCCGAGACCTCGAACGGAAGTACTGGCTCATCTAATGGCGCCATGACCCCCATCAGCAGCTTCGTCTCTGTTGTCGTTGGGTTTATCTTTTCCATGTTTATTTAGGTAGTCTAGGCCGGAATTACATTTAAGCGTGGTTTTTTCTTTTGCCCAGCACTTTTAGGGGGTAGGAGAAAGTAGAACAGAAGTTTCGGTTCATATGGGGATGAAGGCCAGCACTTCTGTACCCATATAACGGACATACCGAAAACCAAGTTGCAGAGTAGGAGAGATATTGAACAATGTCTCTTGTTGTGCATGGCGGTTACGAGCATGCGTACTAAACCTAGCGCCAAGAGTATATTCTCATTTTGACATTCTGCGAGCACAAATGGGAATGAAGAAGACAAGGAGAGCGGGGAACGTTTCAAGTGGTTCAATTGGAGCTGGGTTTGTTTTTTCTACGGTGACGCCAGCATATCAATGTGCTTCCAGGGAGCCAGTACTTTTCCCGACACTTTATGGTAGTCTTTCACAACGGGCTTGGTTCCCCCCTAGAGAATGCCTATTCCCGGACTTGGATACTGAGCGCTGATTGGTGGAAAATATGGTTTGTGGTTGCACAAGAAAAATTACACAATCCCAAATGGGGCGGAGAGAAGAAGAAAATAGGGAGTTATCGGGGACTCGTCGTTGTCCATATTCGTCCCCCCAATAGCGGTCCAAAGCTACTAAATCCGACAGAACTTAGCTCCTCCCTCAACCTCTCTTTTCTATGAACCCAATTAGACTCTTACTCTGCGATCCGGAATTCAGGTTAGAGGCTCGCGGGTCTAGAACTCTTGCAGTGTTTGCATTGTGGACGAAACAGTCAATCGTGTTACTATTTCGGGAGTGGTCTGGCCGGGGTTGCACTTTCTTGTCACAAGTGGAGAAGTTGCACGCATCCCATCCCATCTCCTCATGGGGCGAAACCGAGCAGGCCGAGGCAAAGCAGGTTAGGTATAAATGGCTTCCTGGCCCGCCCCCTTGGTGCCAACCCGTTTTCTTGGCTGCCTCTTTTTTTAAGTTTCTTCCTCTGTCAAGCTTAAGCACTCCTTACATTATGAAGTTCATCCTCACCCTTTCACTCGCTGCCGCCGTCGTCCTCGCTGCTGACGACAACCCATGGGCCACCTACCCCTCGGTGCCCAAGACCGCCTCCATCAACGGGTTTGCCGACCGCATTTACGACCAGTTGCCCGCGTGTGCGCAACCTTGTGTCAAAGAGTCCACTGGTAGCACCCCCTGCCCATACTGGGACACCGGTTGCCTCTGTGTGATTCCCTCGTTTGCTGGTGCCGTCGGCGAATGCATTGCCAAGAACTGTAAAGGCAACGACGTCGGCTCGGCCCGCGACTTGGCCACCTCCATCTGCAAGTCTGCTGGGGTGTGGGAGCCATACTGGATTCCTCCTGCCAGTGTCACCGAGGAGTTGGACTCTGCTGCCAAGGTCGCAGCAGAGACTACTCCCGCTGAGACCAGTGCTGCCGCTCCTGAGACTAGTGCTGCCGCTCCTGTGACCAGCGCTGTTGCTCCCGAGACCAGTGCTGCCGCTCCAGAGACTAGTGCTGCCGCTCCCGAGACCTCTGCACCAGCGGAGAAGTCTGCACCTGCTGAGTCTGCACCAGCGGAGAAGTCTGCACCTGCTGAGTCTGCACCTGCTGAGTCTGCACCAGCGGAGAAGTCTGCACCTGCTGAGTCTGCACCAGCCCAGCAGTCTGCTGCCACCAAGGGTTCTTCCACCTCTGCCGAGGAAGGTAAGGCTTCTGCTGCTGCCACTGTTGAGGCTGTCAACGCTGCTGCCATCCCAGGCGTTGCAGTTGGTGGTTTGATTGCTGCCATGGCTGCTTTGATCTAAGCTTTTCTGTCGATCATCCTTTTCTTGATTTTGTGCCATACTATATACCTGTTTATTAATTGTATGCCTTGTCGCCTCTAATTGGATTTCCATGATTGCCGCAATGTAGTGTTGCCTCTACTCATTTAACTTGAATCTTTATTTCTTGGAGTGTCTGTTGGCAACTGGGTTTATGAAACACTTTCCCTCTGTGTATATATACATCCCTCTACTTCTTAGAAATGCACAATGTTGGAGTTCGTGGTGTACTTGACTTGCATAAGGCCAGTTGTGTTGTCACAGAAGAGTCACTTTTATGAAACAATGCACATTGATCGTTTGGGGTGGGGCTGTGTTAGTACTGCACAAGTGTTTAAGGAAGACATGGTGCAGCAAACAAGCGTGATAATAGATTATATAGTTCAGAAAAAATTGCATGCATCCGCACCAGTACATCAACCAGTAGTTGGTTCATGAAAAGAGCACGGGCAGCATCCACATACACTTTCCATCGTAATCCGCATTCTCATCCGTACGTGGGTTGCGTTGAAGAGGAGAGCGTTGTTTGCGTTGGCATGCGCACGTGATCCATGCAATGATTATATTTATTATGCTGTATCCCCCTTGCCCGCCCTCCCAGGCTCC